>JALGBA010002220.1:0-182091 GCA_023970755.1 Azemiops feae | reverse complement strand
TATTTGAGTGTTTGGCAACCAGCTCACATTTACAACCAGTTGCAACATCCTGTAGTCATGATTTGTGACTCTTTTTTTTTTTTGCGGGGTGGCTGGATTAACTTAAGAACTGCTGTTAAAATGGTTATAAAATCAGGTCTGACTTGACTTCTAGCCACAGAGACTTATGATGGAAATTCCAAACCAAACCATAGTTGTAAATGGAGGACTAGCTATATTTTCCTTAGAATAGTGGCTGGTTTGTTCATGTATCTCAGTCAAATGTAACCCTTCCATCCAAAGGTATAACTAGGAACCATTGTCATAAGGGTATGTCCTTAAGCACATTTGCAAAGCAGGTCTACAGTTTAAACTTACAGGTCCAGGAGAAATATCACAGCAGGTTTCAAACTCAGCGTGTCGTGAATCACAATAAATAACCATCCGCTGAAGGTCAAACTAAAAGAAAAAGAAATGGTATCAATTCATTTCCTGAGTTTGTAGCAGAATAATAGGCCCACAAGAGTATTTGCTGACATAATGCAAATCGTAAGACTTACATTTGCTCTTGCAAGGAGAAAGAAATAGTGGAAGAATGTGTGAACGTTTACAGAAGGAGAAAGCTTGGAACAAGAAATAGAAGAAGGCAAAAGATATGTGAGACATTTTAGAAAACTGGTTAATTGGGTTGAGGGCATGAAACTGCAAATGTTTCTGTCATGTAGAAGTCTAAGCCTCAAAGTCCTTCTCTGAGTAATTCTAGGTTTTAAAATCCACATCAGGATAGGAAAACGAGCAGTAAACATATCACCGTTCTCTCCATCTTCTGCGTGTTGCTTTTATTTACGTTGATGATTTTAGAACTAGTGTCAGAATTCAGAAATTTCTGGCAAGATTTAAAAACTCTGTTCCATTTCATGAATGATTGGACTGCTTATCAAAGTTTAAGGTCCAGAAATTGCATATGCTAAAGATGGTAGAAAAAAAAAAGAGAGTGTGATTCTAACCGAATAACATAGTTGGAAGGGTCTAGTAATGAAAGTAATGAAGCTCTAGTAATGAAAGTCAGGAGCACAATGAAAAAAGGAAGCAAACATATATATATTTGCTCCTAGAAGCACAAAGCCGAAGACGCCAGCCTGAAGATGAATGGGACTTCGTCAAAACGTCGCCAAGACACTTCCAATTTTACGCGGGAGAAAACCCGAATTACCAAAGACATATATATGTGTGTGTGTGTGTGTGTGTGTGTGTGTGTGTTTTCATAGATTTTCACGGGTACAGGTATGCAGGTCTTGGCGTATTCGGGTCTTTTCCCGTGTAAGATTGAGAGTATCTTGGCGACGTTTCGCTGAGGTTGAAACATCGCCAAGATACTCTCAATCTTACACGGGAAAAGACCCAAATACACCAAGACCTGCATATATATATATATAGTAGAATAATGATAACAGGTACAGGAACCAACCTTAAAATGTGAACTGAAGTGGTGAATAGCTTATAGAATCAAAGGGCTGGAAGGTCATCCAACTTAACAGAATAACTAAATTGGAAAAGACCTTGGAAGTCTTCTAGTCCAACCCCTGCTCAACCAGGAGACCCTATACCACTCCAGACAAATGGCTGTCCAGTCTCTTCTTAAAAGCCTCCAGTGATGGAGCACCCACAACTTCTGAAGGCAAGTTATTCCTTTGGTTCATTGCTCTATCTGTCAGGAAGTTTCTCCTTAGTTCTAGATTGCTTCTCTCCTCAATTAGTTTCCATCCATTGTTTCTTGTCCTGCTTTGAGGTGCTTTGGAAAATAGATTGACTCCCTCTTCTTTGTGGCAGCCCCTCAGATATTGGAACACTGCTACCATGTCACCCCCTAGTGCACTTTGTCTTCAGAGAACTACCAATAGTTTTTGGTTTTAGTACAGTTTGTTAATAATATTTTAATCTGCATAGTTTTAATGTCTAATATTTTAATTATTTGTACTTGTCAGCCACCCAGAGTCACCTTATAGGGGACATAGGCAGCATTAAAAAAATTAATATAATATATACATAAGATAGAAATAGAAATGTGCCCACTGGCTAAATATTAAATCTATCATTATTCTATACTGCATTGAAGATATTTTAATGCCACAGACTTCTTGAAAAGTCTGTATTCATAATTTAAATAAATGAGAGACACAGTGGCCTAGTGATGAAGATGCTCCCCTCCCACTTGGAAGGTTGAGAGTTCGATCCTAAGTAGTGGCAGATGTTTCCCTCTTAAGGTACAAAGATAAAATGTCTGCTGCAAACTCCACATAGGTGTCAGGAAGGGCATCCAGCCAGTAAACGCTCAGCTCCACCCAGTTGTCCCAACCCCACACCAAATTAAAGGGACTATGGGGTCGTAAAAAGAAAAAAAAACACCATAGTTTAAATAAATATAGAGGATATTTTAGGGATATGATTGGTGATAGAACTGATTTCCCCCCTTTTTTTGGGGGGGTAGGCTTTGTCCCTGGTACTTACATCAATTGGCACACTGTCATAAAGGCGTTTGCCGATCACTGTTTTCCCTTGGATGTCAATATTTTCTCTGTCTTCAATAGGTAATGTCTGGACCAGTTTGCAATCGATGTATAAGGAGACCGTCTGGGACTGGATGCTCAGGGCAATCTTATGCCAATTACGATCAAACAGGTCACTGACATGTCCATTTCTGAAAACCACTCTCACAGCATCTCTGGTGAGTCCAACTGCATTGTACTCCAAGGCTTTGTTCTCCCCATCTAACCGAATGGAAACCTTTGAAAACAGACATATTACTGTAAGGAGAGGAATCTTTATAGAACAAATACCCAACAAAAGAGCGATCAATCATGAGAAGAAGGGTAAGAACAAACTTCATCAATCAGAGAATCCATTTCTATGTGTCCCAGATGTTTTGCACCACAAACTCAAATGCTACAGCTGGCATTGCCAATTATGAGGAATTATGGAAGGCCCTAGGTTGAGTGCAGCAGTAAATCAAATTTAACAGCCTTGGAGGACCCAGAGTGTGGATGGCTTTAATAAGTTCTAATCTGCAGCTAGGGGCATCCCTGATTCTGAGGATTCATTATTCCTGGTTCATTACTATATACGATCAACATGCTAGACACAAAAGACAAGAAAAAAGCATAACTGTGCAGGATAGGCAAATGGTCGTCCAGTGACTTCTTAAAAACTTACAATGTTGGAGCATTCACAACTTCTGGAGGTAGGTTGTTCCACTGATTAATTGTTCTAACTGTCAGGAAATTTCTCCTTAGTTCTAGGTTGCTTCTCTCTTTGGTTAGTTTCCATTTGTTGCTCCTTGTCTTGCCTTCAGGTGCTTTGGATAATAGCTTGACTCCCTCTTCTTTGTGGCAGCCCCTGAGATATTGGAACACTGCTATCATGTCCCCCCTCATCCTTCTCTTCATTAAACTAGACATACCCAATTCCAGCAGCCATTCTTCATATGTTTTAGCCTCCAGTCCCCTAATCATCTTTGTTGCTCTTCTCTGCACTTTTTCTAGAGTCTCAAAACCTTTTTTACATCATGGTGACCAAAACTGGATGCAGTATTCCAAGCGTGGCCTTACCAAGGCATTATAAAGTGGTATTAACACTTCACGTGATCTCGATTCTATCCCTCTGTTAATGCAGCCTAGCACTGTGTTGGCTTTTTTGGCAGCTGCAGCACACGGCTGGCTCATATTTAAGTGATTGTCCACTAGGACTCCGAGATCCCTCTCACAGTTGCTACTATTGAGCAAGGTACCCCCTATACTATACCTGTGCATTTGGGTTTTTTTGCCTAAATGCAGAACCTTATTTTTTTCACCATTGAATTTCATTTTGTTAGATAGCGCCCAATGTTCAAGTCTGTCCAGGTCCTCCTGTATCTTAAGCCTGTCTTCTGGAGTGTTGTCTATTCCTGCCAGCTTGGTGTCATCCGCAAATTTGATGAGTTCCTCATCTATCCCCTCGTCCAAATCATTGATGAAGATGTTGAAGAGCACTGGGCCCAGAACAGAGCCCAGGGGCACCCCACTACACACTTCCCTCCATGTAGATGCAGTTCCATTGAGGACCACATGCTGAGTTGTTGATGGGTAATCATGGCTGACAAATATGGCAAGGGACAGAATCACCTTCTCTTCTCTTTCAGTGTTGGACAATCATTCAATCAAATGCCAGTATTCCTGAAGAGCATACTGGGTTAAAACTGTTTAAATTTTCATTATTGAGTAGTTATGGATATCAAACAAATCTTCATTTATTATTATTTTCATGTACCAGTAATGGAGTGACATCCTCAGTTGTTCTGAAGAGCCATGTTGTTCAAGTTATGATACTTTGTTTTATGAAGCAGAACGTATAGTCCCACTTCTACTAAATGAATGATTCATATACCAGTTCTTTCCATCCTTAATATTATTATATCTTCCTCCCATCTTGATGACACACATGAAGAATGTCCAACTCATTTATACTGATATATTTATGAGGAGAGGAGAGGCCTTCCCAAAGATAGGCAAATTGCAACTTTGCAGCTAATTCAAATTTTTTGCTCCCTTAGAGCCTGTAGTATGCTGACATCTAAATTTCCTCCAATTTTTGAGGCGGTTATCAATGAACTCCATAGTGTCAGTTTTAATATAGGCAAGTCTTAATTGAAACAACAGTAACAATGAACTTCATCTACATATATAATGTGATTTGCAGATTTCAGTTACCCACCCACCCTCCAGATGTTCAAAAGATGTTTTTTTTCAAAAGGCAACTAGACTTTCTTTCTTTTTTCTCCTTTAAAAACATTTCATTCATCCAAGAAGCTTCTTCAAGACACTCCAGACATTCGGTGGGCCATAAAAATATTCCCTTTCCCAGACTTAGCACATAAAAATCTAAAATAATTTAAGTCAAGCTAGACTACTGATGACTTTTTGGACATGTCTAGGTTCGGTATTTTTGTGAAAAAGATGGTTTGGTTTGGTATTTTCTTATTCCAGAATGCCTTTCAGTTTTTATTTTAGCCTGCAGATTTCTTAGTCATCTCCTTTCTGAGTACCAGGAAGCTGAATCTTTATTAATTTTGCAGCCTGTGAGGAAGTGAAGTAGGGATTGTTCCCTGTGCTTTGGAAAATAAATAGCAATAGACCAGGGGTCCCCAGCCTTTGGTCCATGGACTGGTACCGGGCCACGGCATGCCAGCAACTGGTCCACACAAACAGGCAAAGCCCCATCCATGGGATGCAGGCAGCACACAAAACCACACACTCTCCAATCCATGGAAAAACCTTTCTCCGTGGAACCGGTCCCTGGTGCCCAAAAGGTTGGAGACCTCTGACTTAGACTTATATACTGCTTCACAGTGCTTTACAGCCTTCTTTAAGTGGTTTACAGAGTCAGGATATTGACTCCAACATTCTGGGTCCTCATTTTACTGACCTTGGAAGGATGGAAGGCTGAGTCAACCTTGAGCTGGTGAGAATCGAACTGTTGGCAGTTGACAGAATGAGCCTGTAATACTGCATTCTAACCACCGCGCCACCACAGCTCTGCAGTCAGCTGCAGCCAGGCAGAAATGCATCTCTGCACTTCCTTCATGCATTCAGACATGCACTCATAAATGTACTCACAAGCATTCAAGCCCTTGTTGCAGATCCCTGTGTTAACTGAGCCACACTCTGGTGCTTTCAAGGACATGCTATATGTCCAGAGGCAACTTCACCCCACCCAGTCTTTTGAGCTTACAAAAAGCAAATGCTAAGGCAGAACTGGGGAAAGGGGTGTGTAGCACAAAACATGAATGCAAATCACCTACAGACAGAGAAGCGGAGGTGATGCGTGCAGGTTGGCAGCCATTACAATCTTGCGTGAGGACTTTCATTCAACTGCCAGGTCTGCAAACTATGGTGAGCAGCATGTCTTGGTAGAAATCCTGCCAGGAGCTTGGAGCTTCGCTGGAAGTTCAGTAGCAATTACAAAAAGGAACAACCACGCCGAAGCCATACCTCATCCCCATTAGCACAAGAACGTTTGCAGGAAAGTGTTTGGAGAAAGGGTGTGTGCTACTTTAAAGACTTTGAGATTTTTGTTTAAACTGGGCATAAAGGACTGAATACTAAACACATTTTTAATTGGCAACATCACCTTGCAAAGTCCTCGAAGGGCGGAGATGATCCAGAGCAATAGCCCGTAGTTAGGGAAGGTGTGTATTGTAATTAAAGTATCGTGTTTAGAATTGCTATGCTGCGCTGTGTAGAGTCCTTGGAGAGCAAAGAACTCTAATACAGCAATTCTATTTTGAACCATTCTGTTCTGAATCAGATTCATCTCCTGGTGACTTAACAGAATAACAGAGCTGGAAGGGACCTTGGAAAGTCTTCTAGTCCAACCCCCTGCTTAAGCAAGAGACTGTATACCATTCTGGACAAATGACTGCACTGTCTTCTTTAAAAGCTCCAGTGATGAGCACCCATAACTTCTGGAGGCAAGACATCTCACTGATCAATTGTCCTCACTGACAGGAAATTTTTCTTTAATTCTAGGATTTCTCCTTGATAAGCTTCCGTCCATTACTTCTTCTCCTGCCCTCAGGTGCTTTGAAGAATAGTTCAACCTCCTCTTCTCTGTGACAACCCCTCAAATATTGGTCCTCCTTTTTGTTAGACTAGACCAGGGGTCTTCAAAAATTGGCCCTTTTATGACTTGTGGACTTCAACTCCCAGAATTCCTCAGCCAGGCACACTGGCTGAGGAATTCTAGGAGTTGAAGTCCACAAGTCATAAAAGGGCCAAGTTTGAAGACCCCTGGACTAGACTTATACAGTTCCTGCAACTGTTCATTTAGCCTTCAGTCCCCTAATCATTTTTATTGTGCTTCTCTGCACTCTTTTTAGAGTCTCAACATCTTTGTGATCAAAACTGGATGCAATATTCCAAGTGCAGTGGAACTATCGTGGAACTATCCATGTTCTTTTCTTGACATGTGGACTCCCACTAAAGTATGAACAATGGTTGGAAACTAACCAAGGAGAGACGCAATCTAGAACTAAGGATAAATTTCCTAATGGTGAGAGCAATCAACTATTGGATGGCTTGCCATCAGAGGTTGTGGATGCTCCATCACTGGCGACTTTCAAAAGAAGACTAGACAACCATTTGTCTGAAATGGTATAGGGTCTCCTGCTCAAGCAGTGGGTTGGACCACAAGATCCCTTCCAAGTCTATTATTCTATGTTCTAATTAACCTAATCTTCCTTAATTTTGGGAGAGTCAGGCCTTCCTAAATATTGGCACCTAGCCCAGCTACATACAAATCAGTTTTGTTAATCAAGGTGCTACACGCAGGGGTCTTCAAACTTGGCCCTTTTATGACTCGTGGACTTCAACTCCCAGAATTCCTCAGCCAGCATGCCTGGCTGAGGAATTCTGGGAGTTGAAGTCCACAAGTCATAAAAGGGCCAAGTTTGAAGACCCCTGTGCTACAGTCAACAGAAAGCCAACAGTGCTGTGTAATAAGCTGGAGGGAAATAACCCAATTTCTTTAAGGCTGAACAAGCAACCTTACCTGTGGTATGCCATATTTGTCAATGATCTGCCAAATGTACCAATCTTCTCGCCTGGATGACTTGCGGAACTTGAAAGTGGCGACAAAACCATACTCATCTGGAAGTCCTTGTGGGAAGACATCTCTGGAAGAAGGAGGCAAGGGGATAGAAAGTAATGAAAAGCATTAAGGTGTATATATATACCTATCATTATTCTACCTATCATATATACCTATCATTATTCTATTCTAATCTCAGAAGGGTGTAGCTGGCTGATGAGAGCTAAGGAGCTCGAAATAGCTGTATCAGCTTCCCTTTAACTCTTTGTTAGCAATCCAAATTTAACACATTATTCTACTGTATATTTCAGTTTGCTTCCTATTTTCATTGTGCTCCTGACTTTCATTACTAGAGCTCACACTGTACACGTGTATGCCCTTAAGCACATTGAGTGAAACTTGGTTTAAGAAGAAGTTTGCAAACTTCTGCATTGACAGAAAATCTGAGAACCTCTGGTGTCATAACCAGTAACTATAGTACTTAAATGTTCATGTTTGGGCCTTTTGCTATTTCAGTAATAGTTGGCAGCATGTGCTGGAAAATGAGCAGTTGGAACCGTGTTGTCTTATTCAAACAGGAAATGAAAGCAGCAGCAATGGATATAATGAGTGGAAATACCCTTCTCTCCGTTGGCTTTTAAATGATGTCCACTCTTCTGTGATATTCTAGAATGAAAGGGCTGGGTGAGAATTTGCTCCTCCTTGAAGCCTGCCTGGTGCTGATGCAGAATTAAATGAACTAATGATATTAACCCCAGTTGCCTGATGCAGAAAACACACTGTTTCAGTTAAACCTATCATTGTGACCTAATCAGACATGAAGTGTTTCAAATTATTTTATCATATGAAGCCTACACAGGCATAGCCTTTATTGTCTACTGGTGGTGTCTGCTAGAATCTGGGGTTTTTCTGCTCTCCTTATTTGGACAAACTTCCACTTCTGGAAAAGAGCTTTTTCTTTCTCTTCTTCAGTTTTCCTAATGAAGTTGGATTCCACTTGAAACTGTCTTCATCTGCAGTACACATTTTAGCTAAGATTCTTTGAGGGTCCTTGGTGCTCTCTGAGCTTGTTTTCTGCAGACATTTTATTACCCAAGC
Source organism: Azemiops feae (assembly GCA_023970755.1). NCBI lineage: Eukaryota > Metazoa > Chordata > Lepidosauria > Squamata > Viperidae > Azemiops > Azemiops feae. The sequence continues at coordinate 173,394 of JALGBA010002220.1, read as the reverse complement.
TAGGTAACATCACCGGTGTTTGCTCTCAATTTATATTCTAGCGATTTGTTTTTTCATTGTTGGTGAGAGTGGTCTTTGGGTAGGTTGTTTACTGTTAGCTTGTTTGGCAGTTCCTTGATTATTTACTTCTTGATTGTTGGTCTGATCTTATTCTTGGTGTTAATCTAGGCCAGGAGTAGGCCACCTTGGCTCTTTTATGACTCGTGGACTTCAACTCCCAGAATTCCTGAGCCAGCCATGATCTAGGCTCATCTGGATGTTGATTGCTGGTGGGGGTGGGGGAGGTTTTTTGTTTTTTTTGTACCCTTTTTGCCTTGCTGATTTTTTTTCTTTGTCATGACTAGAATTGACTTTGATGGCAACACACCTGTATTTCAGCATTCCTTACTATTTTCAAAAGAACCCAAAATGCTCAGATCAATAGCAACAGTCATTTGGCCCATCCTGTCCCTTAGGACCATATCTAGGACTGTTGCCACTTTTTTTTCCTTGCATGATCTGCTGTTCTAGAGCATAGCCGTTTTGTTGATCTAGAAAGTTACCTCTTTGTTGTGACTAAATAGAAAATGTATTTCTACTTCCATGGTCCTGAAAGATCACAGAAAAAGGAGAAATTCTTCAAAACCAACTGGGAGATGGGAGTTTCCATTCATTAAGTCCTTTGTTACTACTTTCATTTTCTGTTTCATTTTATGCATGTTGTATATAGTATGTATATGTTGAATATAGTATGTTTAGGTGTGTGTCATGTATGTGTTCACTTTGAGAGTGGGCAACTAAATTTCATTTTGATGTGTATTGTTGTGCCCACAGTAAAAATGACAATAAAGGTTATCTTATCTTATCTTATCTTATCTTATCTATCTGTCTGAAAAAAATGGGACCAATATCCTCTTTCAACTGATCATTATCTAGATCAGGGGTCTTCAAACGTGGCCCTTTTATGACTTGTGGACTTCAACTCCCAGAATTCCTCAGCCAGCATGCCTGGCTGAGGAATTCTGGGAGTTGAAGTCCACAAGTCGTAAAAGGGCCAAGATTGAAGACCCCTGATCTAGATCTTGAGGAAATTTAGACAATTGCAATTCTGGACTCTATGTTTAAGTCTTATTGGTGTATTATAAATCTGGATGATTTCAATTCCCCAGTGCCACCTTGAATCTAAAAGGCCCATATTAGGGAACTGAAATAATAAAAGAAAAGGTTCAAAGGAAGAGGGGAAACTTACTGTGTTCGCTGAACAATGGGAAAGCTTCCAAGCCGAACATAAGAGCTCTGGATTCCATTGTCTTTCATTCGGAATATCTCCCGCACACTAAATAATTCCATCAAGTCAAACCCTACCAAAACAACAATAACAAAAGCAAACATGAAAGGCCAAAGAAAGACTGTTTAGCTGCTGATAGATATTATTTATTCATATCTACTGATATGCCTTAATAATAGTTAAAATTAAGATACCTTTCATTATTAAAAGAGGGCCAGTTTGGTGTAGTGCTGAGGGTGGTGGCCTAGAAACCAGGACAATGGGAGTTGTAGTCTGCCTTAGGTATGAAAGCTGATTGGGTGACTTTGGGTCCTCACTCTCTCTCAGCCCAACCCACCTTACACACTTCTTATACCTTACACAGTTGGGTTTGTCTAGACTAGTGAAAAGGACCAGGGAAGACATGATCACAGTGTTCCGATATTTGAAGGGCTGTCAACAAAGAAGAGGGGGTCAATGTATTTTTCAAAGCATCAGAAGGCAAGACACGAAGCAATGCATGGAAACTAAATAAGGAGAGAAACAACCTAGAGCTAAGGAGAAATTTCCTAACTGTGAGAACAATCTACCAATGGAATAAGCTTGTTTTTAGAAGTCGTGACTGCCCCATTGCTGGAGGTTTTCAAGAAGAGACTGGCAGCCATTTATCAGAAATGGTGTAGAGCAGACATGTCAAACACGCGATGTCACGTGACGTCACGCGATGTATCGGGATGGTTTTGCCATTGCTGGCAATGGGGTGGGCGTGGCTTCCAGATGATGCATCCGGCCCGCGGGCCAGCAGTTTGACGCCCCTGGTGTAGAATCTCCTGCTGAAGCAGGAGGTTGGACTAGAAGATCTCCAAGGTCCCTTCCAACTTCGTTATTCTATGGTCTATGTTCTTGTGGGGAAAATAGGATGAGGAAAGATTGTTATTTATGTTCACCACCTCGAGTTACCTATTAAGTAATAAAGGCATCCTAAAATGTGCCGCCAAAGAGATGGCTAGGTGTAACAAAACCAAGATGGGATGTTTCTTTCTCACTCTTTCTTCAATCTCTGGACTACATAATCACTTCTTCTAAGACCTTTCCTCAAGACAGCTGCAAATTCCTTTATTTATTAGTATTTTTCCTGTATTTTTTTTTAATAAGTCCATTGGCACACAGCTTCTTTGTTTCTCCAGTTAATTGTGGTAACCTGTTTCCACTGGGCACAGTATAGTAGCCATCTAAGAGTGCAGTGTTGCATATGTCCTTAGAGAAGGGAAGGGATCAGCAGCTTCTTTTCAGTGCCAGAGTCAAGAATGCTTAATTAAACTAAGATTGATCCATTTGCGATGCAACGTGTTGAAGAGGATCCATCCATTTTTGCATAACCCTGGCTATCACCCATATCGTGATTAATTGGTTTGGGCTTAGCACCTTATGCAAACAGAGCACTTTGTTACCCAGCTTTAAGAGTTGGAGGCTATATAAACCCAGGCAGCATCTTTACACACACACACAAACAAACACACATAAAAATAAAACACAAACAGCTTCAGTTCAGGAACCTCTATTACAATTTTCAATCTCTTCAAAAAGTGATGTCATTTGGCACGGTAGAAGGTGTGCTGTGATCCTTTGCCAAGCCTGTAATTTTGGAGATATTACAGCTTGGAAATAATTACTTGGCTGGTACTTTCTTTATTTCCTGAAAGTTTTTTTTTCCTCCCTTTATTCTGTGCTCTCTTTTTTTTTGTCAATCAAGAGAAGCAATAAGTAGTAAACATTCTTGTCCAGTGCCCATAGGCTTCGCCCCATGAAAGTCCCTGGAAAGAACTATAATGAGGTCATTTTTGATATATTACCACTGTTGCAAACGGTCTGTAAACTGCAGCCACGATTTACTGCTGCTTGAGAGAACCTTACTGGCTCAAACATACAAAAAGTATGACTGAGCTATGGAAATTCTGTATTAATAGGGGAGAAACCTATCTCTTATTTCCCATTTTGAAATGCATTTTGCTTTTTTTTTTTAATTTTTCATTGGACCCTCCTGGGAGAGTAAATCTCTATTGGCTTTGACTTCTGTTCATTTTTATTTATTTTTTTAAAAAAATACATATTTACATATTGCACGAAAGAAGAATTTATTGAAAATATTTATAGGGCCAGTTTTTCTCCCCTGGATTGCGTCCAATGTTTTGTCATTGATGGTGAAATGGATCTACCATATTTGCTCCCAGAGCATTATTTCTGGAGCACGTAATGATGTATCATTATGTTGGTATGTAGCACCATTTCTAAGAGCTTTGTTGTTGTTGTTAGTTGTGAAGTTGTGTCCGACCTATCGCGACAACGTTCCTCCAGGCCTTCCTGTCCTCTACCACCTTCTGGAGTCCATTTAAGCTCACGCCTACTGCTTCAGTGACTCCATCCAGCCACCTCATTCTCTGTCGTCCCCTTCTTCTATTGCCCTCAATCTTTCCCAGCATTAGGCTCTTCTCCAGTGAGTCCTTTCTTCTCATTAGGTGGCCAAAGTACTTGAGTTTCAACTTCAGGATCTGGCCTTCTAAAGAGCAGTCAGGGTTGATCTCCTCTAGGACTGACCGGTTTGATCGCCTTGCAGTCCAGGGGACTCACAGGAGTCTTCTCCAGCACCATAGTTCAAAGGCCTCAATTCTTTGGCGCTCAGCCTTTCTTATGGTCCAACTTTCACAGCCATACATTGCAACTGGGAAAACCATGGCCTTGACTATACGTACTTCTAAGAGCTTTACTAGATGGGAAAATATAGTGCACGGAAATAGCACTGCTCCTTGCAACCTTGTAAAATTCTTTCCCCACCAAAAGAGACACAGATACAAAACAAAATAAACACACACACACACACACACATGCCCATAAAGATCCAACTGTCCCTAAACTCCCCTGGAAGTCCTTCAATGAAGAAACAAAAGTATCTCTTTTTTTGCAGTCCCATTGTTATTCCTTATGATTTTGAAGATGATGATGATAATGATGATGATGATGGTGGTGATGATGTTATCAATTCAGTCGTGTCTGACTTTTGGCGATTCTATGGGCCGGGTCTCTCCACATCTTCTGATCTTGCACTACTTCTTTGAGTTGTTCTATGCTTTGGTTGGTATCAACTTTGATGGTGTCCAGCCACCATGTTCTTTGACGGCCTGGTTTCCTTTTACCGCTAACTCTTCCAAACATAAACTCCACCAAACAAAAGCTTGATTTCAGTGCTACCCATTCCTGAAGAGAAGGACGAGGGGGGGACATGATAGCAGTGTTCCAATATCTCAGGGGCTGCCACAGGGAAGAGGGAGTCAAGCTATCCCACCTGAAGGCAGGACAAGAAGCAACGGATGGAAACTAATCAAGGAGAGAAGCAACCTAGAACTAAGGAGAAATTTCCTGACAGTTAAAACAATTAACCAGTGGAACAAGCTGCCTCCAGAAGTGGTGAATGCTCCAACACTGGAAGTTTTTAAGAAGAGACGGGACAGCCATTTGTCCAAAATGGTGTAGGGTTTCCTGCCTGAGCAGGGGGTTGGAGTAGATGACCTCCAAGGTTCCTTCCAATGTTGTTGTTGTTGTTGTTGTTGTTGTTGTTGTTGTTGTTGTTGTTGTTGTTGTTGTTGTTGTTGTTATTATTATTATTATTATTATTATTATTATTATTATTATTATTATTATTATTATTATTATTATTATTATTATTATTATTATTATTATTATTATTATTATTATTATTATTATTATTATTATTGCTGATGCTAAGCAGGTAAGTGGATCCAAACTATTCCCATCTAATATTCTGCTCCTTGACCGATAAAGGCAACCTGGCGCTCTTAAATAATTCTATCTATTTCTATCCAATTTTGGTCACCGTACTACAAAAAAGATGTTAAGAGTTTGGAAAAAGTGCAGAGAAGAGCAACTAAGACGATCCAAGGCCTGGAGACAATTACGGCTGCAGGACTTGGGTTTGGCTAGTTTAAAGAAAAGAAGAAAGAGGGGTGAAATGAGAGCAGTATTCCAGTATTTGAGGGGCTGCCACAAAGAAGAGGGGTCAAACGATTCTCCAAAGCAGCAGAGGGAAGGATGAGAAACAATGGTTGGAAACTGAACAAAGAGAGAAGCAACCTAGAATTAAGGAGAAACTTCCTTACAGTGAGGACAATCAATCAGTGGAACAGCTTGCCTTCAGAAATCGTGGGTGCTCCATCACTGGAGGTTTTTAAGAAGAGACTGGACAGTCACTTGTCTGAGATGGTATAGGTCAGGGGTAGGCAACCTTGGCTCTTTTATGACTCGTGGACTTCAACTCCCAGAATTCCTGAGCCAGCATGGCTCAGCATGGAAACCTCGCCATTTCTCCTCAGCATGCTGGCTCAGGAATTCTGGGAGTTGAAGTCCACGAGTCATAAAAGAGCCAAGGTTGCCTACCCCTGGTATAAGTTCTCCTGCTTGAGCAGGGGGCTGGACTAGAAGACCTCCAACGTCCCTTCCAGCTCCTATTCTATTCTATTCTATTCTATTCTATTCTATTCTATTCTATTCTATTCTATTCTATTCTATTCTATTCTATTCTATTCTATTCTATTCTATTCTATTCTATTCTATTCTATTCTATTCTCAAAAGAAGGTACTGTCCTGGCCAGTAATAAATGCCACTTTGGGGCTTAATACTGTCTCTCTATAAAACATATCTCTGCTTTCCGATGTGATGAGAAGAAGAACTGGTTGTCTTTAATATTGCATTACCTGGTATGTCATCCATTTCTCCATTGGTGTGTTTGAACCGGTCTCCTTCTACGTGAACATTTGGACACAGAACATCTGCACAGAGGGAATATAAAGAAAGAGATATTTAAACCAGAGTTATTGCTAAGATCTCCATTGATTTATTTTTTTTCTTTTGTTTTTGTGTTATCACCTCTTGGCAAAGTAGAACCAACATTTAGTCCTTTTTTATTCTTTTGATAAACTGTGGAAACTCTATGAGTCCTGGGCACCCTTCTTACCCACAAAAACACTACAAAGAAAGTTGTATAAGCCAAAAAAAAAATGCACACCTCACCGAGAAAGAAACTGGCATCACAAACAGAATTGACTGCCAAGATTGCAACCAGCACCACATAGGGTAAATAGGACCCCAATTACAGTAAAGTAACAATGAACACATCACTGCAAAAGAACAAGAGCAGAATATCTCATAGCTACCTATGCCCTCAGATCACCCACACACTTGACTGGAGAAAGAATCAACCAAGCAAACAGCAGAAGAGTCAGGAATTTCTGGAAGTTTGGCACTCCGGTACTCTAACATTGGATAAGATTTATGTCCTATCAGACACAAGATCCAAACCATTCACATCAGACTGACAAGGCAGACCAATCAGAACAGAATTAGCCCCAATCGACAGCACAGAATTCAAGCCCACATGGATTGTAAATATAGCAAGGCAAGCCCATTTCTGGATCACTGTAGCGATGAAGCTACATTAGAATGCAGAGGGAAATGTCTGCAGAATTTGTGATCTATGCTTTGGGGCAGACTTGGCCCTTTTATGACTTGTGGACTTCAACTCCCAGAATTCCTCAGCCAGCATGGGGGAATTATGGCCCCTTCATGACTTGTGGACTTCAACTCCCAGAATTCCTCAGCCAGGCATGGGGGAATTATGGCCCCTTCATGACTTGTGGACTTCAACTCCCAGAATTCCTCAGCCAGCATGGGGGAATTATGGCCCCTTCATGACTTGTGGACTTCAACTCCCAGAATTCCTCAGCCAAGCACGCTGGCTGAGGAATTCTGGGAGTTGAAGTCCACAAGTCATAAAAGGGCCAAGTTTGAAGACCCCTGCCATAGACCCTTTTTTAAATACCAGGGAAAGATTCTTGCAACAAATTAGAGGTGGCAAACTGTGGCCTTTGGATCCACCTTTTTGTGGTCTCTGAACCCCTCCAAGAGTAGAGATGACTGTTAGGTTCCCAGCACTTCAAATTGGAAGGCAAAGAACACCGGGCTCAAAACAGGATTAGCAACAGGGGAGGGACAGAAAAAGGAAGAATTCCAGCTGCCAATAATTGTCCCTCCTTGTTATAATGTTTAGAGTTTGCAAAAATAAACTATTTTTCCTTCACATTTGTCAGCCCAGGTTTCCCATACAGGTAGCTATCGACTTACAATCATTCATATGGTGACTGTCCGAAGTTACAACTGCACTGAAAAAAGGGACTTATAATTTTTTCACCCTTATGGCCGTTGCAGCATCCCTCAGGGTCTTATAATAAAAAATTGGATTTTTGGCAACTGGCTCCTATTTATGAAGGTTGCAGTGTCCCGGGGTTATGTGATCTCCTTTTGCGATTTTCTGACAAGCAATCAATGGGGAAGCCAGATTCATTGTACAATAGGGTAAGAATATAATACCCTACAACAGGGATCTTCAAACTTGGCCCTTTTATGACTTGTGGACTTCAACTCCCAGAATTCCTCAGCCAGCATGGGGGAATTATGGACCCTTCATGACTTGTGGACTTCAACTCCCAGAATTCCTCAGCCAGCATGGGGGAATTATGGCCCCTTCATGACTTGTGGACTTCAACTCCCAGAATTCCTCAGCCAAGCACACTGGCTGAGGAATTCTGGGAGTTGAAGTCCACAAGTCATAAAAGGGCCAAGTTTGAAGACCCCCGCCATAGACCCTCAAGGAAAGCCCAGTCTACCTCTATTCCAAGAAATGAATACACCAGCTGTGGTTTCCACTGGGATCAGACTACTTTTATTCTCTTCCCTTTCTCTTCTTTGGAAAAGAACCTTTGCTCAACACAGTAGCTATCCAGATAATAAAATACCTTTGCACACCAAGGCAGATTCATCAAGAAGCCATGACTGACTAAGGAAAAGAGTTGCATGGGACCAGCAGCTGATAAATCCCTTCTGTCACTAGAAAAGCTCATGGCGTTTTCTCACCATGCAAGCAATACATCACCAAGTTACAACCAGTCACAGTGGATGGATGAATCTAGTTTGAGGATGCAAAACCAGATGTTCCTCCTCAACTGTTGAGAATCAACCAGTGCATTAACCACAGTGAAGAGAATTGTCCCCAAAGAGACTTATCATAATTCTTGTTGGAAATTATATGATATTCAGCCGCTTTTCTTTGCACAATGAAGGTTTTCTTTCCATGTTCATTTATATATTGCTTCAAAGTATTAGAAGAAATAATTGTCTCTATGTTTCTAGCCCAGGATGAAGCAGGTTAGATAATGATCAAATCTAAAAAAACAAAAACAAAAAACACCTATTTGATTATAGAAGAAATTTATTCTGGCCTCCCATCCATCCTGCTGGTCGGCAGACATAAATATGGAATGATTGAAATTGTGTTTATTTGGTCAACTTGGAAAAGAAAATCCAAGTCTTTCTAACAAGCAAAGCGAGCTGGGTCTGAAATTTCCTGACAGTTAGAACAATTAACCAGTGGGACTGCTTGCCTTCAGAAGCTGTGGGTGCTCCATCACTGGAGGCTTTTAAGAAAAGTCTGGACAATGATCTGTATGAAATGGTATAGGGTCTCCTGCTTGAGCAAGGGGGTTGGGCTAGAAGACCTCCAAGGTCCCTTCCGACTCTCTTATTCTTTTATTCTCAAGAAAGCAAACCAACAACAACGGAAGATAGCTAGTTAAACTGTGCGTATCAATATATAGCACTTGAACATACTATTTTCATCTATGACATGCATCATTTAACTCATTAATCTCATACTAATTCAGAGAAGAGTAACTAAGATGATCAAAGGCCTGGAGACCAAAACATATGAAGAACGGCTGCGGGATTTGGGTCTGGCTAGTCTAAAGAAAAAAAAAATAGGGGAGACATGATAGCAGTGTTCCAGTATCTGAGGGGCTGCCACAAGGAAGGGGGGTCATGTTGTTCACCAAAGCACCAGAGGGAAGGACAAGAAACAATGGTTGGAAACTGATCAAAGACAGAAGCAACCTAGAATTAAGGAGAAACTTCCTGACAGTGAGGACAATCAACCAGTGGAACAGCCTGCCTCCAGAAATTGTGGGCACTTCATCACTGGCAATTTTTAAGAAGAGACTAGACAGTCACCTGTCTGAGATGGTATAGGTTCTCCTGCTTGAGCAGGGGGCTGGACTAGAAGACCTCCAAGGTCCCTTCCAGCTCTATTCTATTCTAAGGATGCTTCTCCTCTGACATATACCGTTGCCCTTTGAGGGAAGGTCTTCACAATCCGTTGCCTGCTGAACTCTGCAATAACCCTGCCCTACCTTGTGTAATCATGAAACCAGGCAGTATTTTGTTTGCAAAATGAACCCACGTAGCCACAATAGCTGGTTGAGAGGTAGAAGAAATAGCACACACACACACACACACCCTAGCAAAAAGCAAAACTGATTTACCAAGATCAGGCACGTAATTTTGGACCTGACTTTAATAATTCGCCAAGGCATATGTTTGTTCAACAAACATCGCCAAGGCATATGTTTGTTCAACCAATGCAAGATGCTACATATCTAATAATTATGACCAGATTATGGTACACCACCGATATGAATAAACAGATACATAAATGCATGCAGGGGAGGAAGAAGTGAAACATTCAAAACCAAGGGAGGCTTATTCATGCAGTAGGCTCTTGTTTATAAATATGGAGTCTCTTCCCTCTGTTAGATGGTGAGCAGGTTGCTTCTTCATTCATCCCCAAATGTTTTCAGGGTTTCCAGATTTGTATAAAGCGGTTAAAAACCACAGCTATGGACCTTCAGCTGAGAAGCAATCATTAAGTGGGGTGTATCAAAACAGAGAGTATATCTGTGGGATGACTCATGGTACAAGAAAAAAACAAACAAACAAACCCACAGCAATCAGCAAGGTATAGAAAAAAGTCCCAAAGCATCCCAAGCTATCCAAAACAAATATAACCCCCCCAAGCACATCCTAGATCTGACCAACCATTGCCTATCCAACACATACTTCATCTACAACGGACAAAAATACAAACAAATAGAAGGAGCACCCATGGGATCACCCCTCTCACCTGTCATTGCAAACCTCTACATGGAACACTTTGAAACCCAAGCTCTAGAAAAATCTGATCACAAACCCAAACTCTGGCTCAGATACGTAGACGACACCTTCATAATCTGGCCACATGGGAAAGAAAAACTAGACAACTTCCTCACACACCTCAACAGCCTACACCCCAAAATACAGTTCACCATGGAAACAGAAGCTAACAACCAACTTCCCTTCCTGGATGTCTTAGTCTACAAGAAATCCAATGGCTCCCTAGGACACACCATCTACCAGAAGAAAACACACACAAACCGCTATCTGCACGCACTCTCACACCACCACCCAGCACAGATCAACTCCGTAGCCAAGACACTCATCTCGAGAACAAAACGCTTAGCTGACGAACAACACCTAAAAACTGAACTACACACTCTCACTAACGTACTAACATCCAACGGATTCCAAAGAAATAAGATTACCAACCTAATCCAAAAAGAAACCCCCACTAAAATCCAAGACAGAGAACAAGAAAACGGCAAAGCCCTCCTCCCATACATAAAAGGCACCACAGACAGAATCAGCAAGATCCTCCACAAACACAACATCAAGACAGCATTCTGCACAAACCGAAAAATATCCACCATCCTAAGAAACCCCAAAGACAAAATTGAGTTAGAAAATCAAGGAGTATATGAAATCCCATGCACCACCTGCCCCACCACATACATCGGACAAACCAACAGAAGAATAAGTGCACGCATTGAAGAACACAAGAACTCAGTCAGAAAAGAGGAACCAACTTCTTCCCTGGTCCAACACCTTAAAGCCACAGGACATAAAATTGACTTTAAAAATACCAGAACTATCGCCAAAACTGAACACTTTAACAACAGAATAATCAGAGAAGCCATCGAGATAGAAAAACGCCCACACAGCATGAATAAACGAGATGATACCTCCCGCCTACCAGCCATTTGGAAACCCACCCTTATTGACAAACGAGTCCCTAACACAAAGAATGACACTAGACCCACACTCACGAAAACCACACAGGATGTCACCACCACACATCCACGCAAAAAGCAAACCCAAACCCACACCGATGATGAGGCACGACCACAAACCAGAAACCAGACCACAGCTGCATCATTAGCCATTTCAAACCCCTCCAATCCATACATGAAGCAAACTGACACCCACCTTGATGATATGGCACGACCACGAACGCGAAGCCAAACAACAGCAATGCAGCTCTCCATCTCAAATCCCGCTGCAACTCAGACTAATCCGAGCACAACAAAGCCCCCACCCAAACAGAACACACCCCCAGCCAATCAGAGCACAGCCAACCCCCCATCCAATCAGAGCACAGCCAAGCCCCTAACCAATCAGAACACACCTCCACCCAATCAGAACACAGCCAAGCTCCCACCCAATCAGTTCATACCCCCACTGGCAGTTAAAAAGGAAGAAAAGCTGCGATCACACATGCTCTAGAAGCACGAGCCGAAGAGACACCAGCCTGAAGATGACGGAATGAGACTCGTCGAAACGTCGCCAGAGGAAACCCGAATTACCAAAGAACACACATATAATATATATATATATATATATATATATATATATATATATATAATAGAGAGATGATGGAGAGATGATGGAGAGGTAGAGAGGTAGAGAGGTAGAGGTAGAGGTAGAGATAGATTGATAGATACAGTAGATGAAGAGAGAGAGAGAGATGAGAGAGAGATATATGAGAGAGATGGAGAGGAAGAGGGGGAGAGGGAGAAGGAGAAGGAAACAGAGAGGGAGATGGGGAGAGAGGGGGGAGAGAGGGGGAGGGGAGGGGAGTGGGAAGAAGAGGGGGAGGGAGAGGGAGATGATAGATAGATAGACAAACAGACAGACAGACAGACAGACAGACAATCTAACATCTTTCATTTCTAACTATATCACATTTTACTGGGGTTAAAACTGAAAACAACACCCTAAGACACAGAGGACATACATACTTTCTTGTAAAAAAAACAACAACACCTAAATACCTTTTAATTCCTGTCCATTTATCATGCACTCAAATTGCCAGTGCCAAGAAAAACAGCTCCCTCCCTCGCTAACAAGTTTTAAGTCAAAGCATACAAGTTCCTTTGCCTTCCAGCTGGTCTTCAAAGAATTGAGCCCCAGAATTGATTTGAGGAAATGAAGGGGAACGAGACACAGGAAACTCAAATGGCGAGAGAGAACAAAGTGAAATCATGGCCCTGGAGACAAATGAGCCTCTAATAGAGCAGGCACTCAAGCTTGCAAGAATGAGTCCAAGGTCTGGAATCTTTCATTAACTGGAACAATAATTGCCAATGTGTGTAGGTGGATTAATTAGGAGTGAGCCATGTTGTTCTTTGAATCACACGTGAAACTTCCTATAGATTGGGTTTGGGAATAACTAGATCTTTTTTTCGTTCCCTCTTGTTAATCAGATCATTTATAATCCATCTATGGGTTGCATTATTATAGTTTTCATCAGGGCTTTTTTTGTCATAGAACGCCCAGAACGGAGTTCCGGCACCTTTTTTGGATGGAACCTTGTAGGGTAGGCAAGGCGGGTTGTATGACATGTGTGAGTTCCGGCACCTTTTTTTTTTTTTTTTACAAAAAAAGCACTGGTTTTCATGCAGAAAGGTCTTTGATGTCACAAGTTACTGGGTTCTCAGTCATAAGGCACAAGGAATATTATAGAGTCCTTGGATTCTGAAGTTCTGAAGTGAGGAATTCAAGGAGTTAAAAGGCACACATCTGGAGGATGGACAATTTGGAGAAGGCAACGGTTCTACTCTGAAGAGTAGCCTCCATCTCTTAAATAGACTTCCAGCCTTGTTGGCAATTCTGTTACAGACATGTAAATAAAATGTTACTTATTTTCAGGTGACCGGCAACAGGATGATCTAGATTCTAGAGACTGAATCTCATAAAGAAAGGCCACATCTGAGAGAAACAACCCAAATCAAATCAAAACCAAGGGGAAGTAGATCATAATTGAAGTTGTTAAGGTTAGAAGTTGAATTATATTCCAAGGAAAATTGACTGGACTAAGAGAGAGTGTCTTAACTTCCATAACAAGAGTGTCTATAGGGCACAAATTACAACTGATCCAGCACAAAAATATTTGTTTAGAATTTCTTGGACTGTTACATTTGTATAGAGAAGGACTGTCAAAAACAGCATTTTGTTAGGAATGTAATAAGGATAATGCTTCTTTAAAATGCATGTTTTTACAATGTCCTACATTTATTAAGGCTTGGGAGAAAGTAGGAGACTATATAAACATATATGACTGCGCAATAACAGCTAAAATTCTTGGAGGATATTATTCTCTTAAAATACATACCTGGAACAAGGAATTTAACAACCAATCAATCAGAGCTGGAAGGGACATTGGAGGTCTTCTAGTCCAACCCCCTGCTCAAGCAGGATATCTATACTATTTCAGACAAGTGGTTGTCCAGTCTGTTCTTAAAAACCTCCAGTGATGGAGCACCCACAACTTCTGAAGGCAAGCTGTTGCCATTGGTTGATTATTCTCACTGTTAGGAAGTTTCTCCTTAATTCCAGGTTGCTTCTCTCTTTGACCAACATGAATGGATTCTCCCTATCCTTGCTATGACCAAAAGACTAATATTGCCTCATTGGAAAAACAAAATTGTGCCCACTTTCACTCAATGGATTGAAGACCTGCTTGCACTGGCCACTTATGAGTGGATTGCCTATCAATTTAGTATGGCAACTATAATGAAATATGCATTCATTTATACAGAATACAATGGGTTAAGGGTCAGAGACAGTTGTGTAAATGTCTTTCATACCATTCATTCATTTTTTCTAGTGTCTTCTCCTTCCCTTAACTCAGCCATTTTTTACCATTTGCATGCTTTCTGAAGCATTTGACACCCATATGTGATACCAATAAAGGAGAATATTTGTGGCCACTGATTGAAATGAGAGGATCTTGATGCTCTCTGAGCTTCCTTGTTTTCTTGCAGACATTTCATTACACAAAGTAGGTACCACATGGACAATCAAGAAGATTCCACCCAAAATCACAGTTTCTGGAGGCAGGTTGTTCCACTGATTAATTGTTCTGTTGGAAGGGACCTTGGAGGTCATATAGTCCAACCCCCCTGCTCAGGCAGGAAGCCCTATACCATTTCAGACAAATGGCTGTCCAGTCTCTTCTTAAAGACTTCCAGTGTTGGAGCATTCACCACTTCTGGAGGCAGGTTGTTCCACTGGTTAATTGTTCTAACTGTCAGGAAGTTTCTCCTTAGTTCTAGGTTGCTCCTCTCCTTGACTAGTTTCCATCCATTGTTTCTTGTCCTGCCTTCAGGTGCTTTGAAAAATAGCTTGACTCCCTCTTCTTTGGGGCAGCCCCTGAGATATTGGAACATTGGTATCATGTCCCCCCTCGTCCTTCTCTTCATTAAACTAGACATCCCCAATTCCAGCAACCGTTCCTTATATGTTTTAGCCTCCAGTCCCCTGATCATCTTTGTATCTCTTCTCTGTACTCTTTCTAGAGTCTCAACATCTTTTTTTTTACAACGTGGTGACCAAAACTGGATGCAGTATTCCAAGTGTGGCCTTACCAAGGCATTGTAAAGGCATTGTAAATCATTGGATACAAGATGGGCAGCAAATAAATTTCCCAAATAAATAAACAATACCCCAATCAAGGAACTGCCAAACAAGCTACCAGTAAACAGCCTATTCAAGGAACTGCCAAGATCACACCCCATCAATACTGACAGGACAAGCCACTAGAATATAAAATGACAGCAAACCCCACTCCTTACTAGCACTGATGATGTTACCTAGTTGGGTAATGAAATCTCTGCAAGAAAACAACCAAGCTCAGAGAGCACCAAGGACCCCTCGGGCATTTTTTTTTTCTTGTCCACTGCCATCAAATGTGATTTTTTGATAGATGAAAATCAGGGGGAAAAAGATCTTAGACCCATTCATGAAAAACAAAACACGTTTACTCCCCTACTGTAAAAGAGTAAGAAAAACAGCAAGTTTCCACAACTCAGCAAGCCAATTAAGCAAGCATTTTAGAAATGTTAACAATCATACAAAGGCCCTTATGCAGATCTAAAACCAGCTAGTATTCTACCCTTGTTTTGTCTACAGCAAATTACAGGGAATGACAAAACAATTACAGTGACGAACGTGTCTTCTTATAAAATCAGACCCTCTAACTTTCATTTAACCACTTGTGTCTCGGTAAACCAAGTGCCAATTTGGAAAGCAAGTGAATCACGGTCAGCTGGGAGATTTCGGCTCATGCTATTTCCAGAGGCAAAATTAGAGACGAGACAGGAACGGCAGCTGTTCTGCTCATTTGGCCTCTGGCAAGAATTCAGACCTCAGACCAAACTGAGCAGTTAAAAAAAAGAAAAAGAAAAGTTGGAATGCGGAAATATTTCAAAGGAAGATCGGATCCAATTTTGCTGAGGGGCATATCCAAAGCTGTTTGTCTATCTGTCTTTCTGTCTATTTATCTTCCTCTAGGTGTCATCTGTCATCTGTCTATTGATCAGTCCTTTTAATATATTAAAATGGAGACACCTAGCATCCACAGTTCAATGGAAACGTGAAGTAGCCACCAATCAGCTAGAGAGAAAACATTCCTAATTTTGCAAGCACCGATGTTAGTTTTTCTTCTTGCGCTCTTTTTCAGTGTAATGTTCAGGAGCGTATTCTCACAGCTGTTGGCAGTGATGGTGCTCTGTTGATATTGGCCTCCTGAATAAAAGAGAATCTGGTGATTTCAGAGTAGTCCCAAAAGAATTTGTCCTGTTGCACCAGTTTGTGTTAATTCAGTGTTCCTTGTCAAGGATGCAACTTGGGCAGCTATGTGCCTCTGTGTTTCAACTTGCCTTAAGATAAAGGTGGAGGGAGATGTTATTTTCAAGTGGGTAGATGGCAAAATGAAACTTCTTCGATTCAGCTGCAGACCGTGGGAGCCTGAAGCTTTGTCAAGGACACCAGAACAGGTGTGGATTTGAAGCAGACAGTTCCCATAACAAAGTGGACTTGTTGATATTCAGCAGTTCTTTAGATGTTAACATTTATCTATAGGATTAGATAAGTGGCTACCCTAAAATCTTTTTTTTTTTTAAATTGTAAAATTATAGCTGCCTTTAAAGGAGTTGTCCACTGTCTTAGAAGTTTATTTCCATGTGTTTTGGTCATGAATCATGCACAAGAAAAGCTTTTAGATTAGATAGGATAGGATAGGATAGGATAGGAAAGGAAAGGAAAGGAAAGGAAAGGAAAGGAAAGGAAAGGAAAGGAAAGGAAAGGAAAGGAAAGGAAAGGAAAGGAAAGGAAAGGAAAGGAAAGGAAAGGAAAGGAAAGGAAGATAAGATAAGATAAGATTTATTGTTATTTTTTACTATGAGCACACTGGCCCACATTAAAAATGAAATTCTGTTGTCTGCTCTCAAAAGAAAATATAAAATTACTTATACACATACATAACATACATATACACAATATATATATATATATATATATATATATATATATACCTACACTTATACACACACACACACACACATATATATAAATCACTGTCTATTTTGAATGCATAGTGGAAAAAGGAAACTTGAGAGTTGACACGGTTCACAAATGACTTTTATAGACCCATTTATCCTCTTATTCAATGTGACATCAGTTCAAAGCAAAGGAAAAAAATAATAATGGTGAAAAGTTAATCTTGCTCAGTGAGGTTAAAATTCCCAGGCACCGACAATAATTAAAAGACCAGTTCATTTAACATTTGATCTGTAACTGGAGACTTTTAATACCCACACAGGCAAAAGAATATTAGATTTAATTCTGGCATGTTTTACCATCAAAAAGAAAATAAAAGAGGGTGATATTCTTAATTAGACAGGTGTTGTTTTACCCACTTTGTTGTTTTCATCCTCTAGGATCAAATGGCCTTCTTACTATAAACAGATTTTAACTCTGACAAACCTCAGTGAAATTTAACAGACAGAATAATCTACAGATTTTAGGATTGTTCCCTGATTATTAAGTTTTATCACAATAAAGGGACACCAAAAAAAAGTTGTGCTCTTGTGTTTTCTGTCTGCTAATCAAATTCTCTTTTTCTCTTTTGCCAAACAATTTTAAATAGTTTTCTAGTTACCCTGAATAGTTGAACTTTTCTGGGGGTTTTATAACACTTAATAAGTAAGAGATGTGGTTTTCTTTGTCTGATTTGTTTATTAAAGTTTATCATTAATCGTGTTTGTCTTTTTATTTCTATTTATAGTTTTTCTTTCTTGGTTTTTCCCACCAGTTAGTTTGTCATTTTATGTATATTCTTTGTATCTTGTTCTAAAATAAACAAATTGAACAATACTGAATGGTAGGTCTCTCCAAAATTGTTGCCAGGTTTTAATTTTTAATTTAACAAGGAAAGAAAGGCATTAGATGTGTAGAGAATAACAGCATTAATTACAATGAATTTAATTTAAATTAAATGTAAATTTTATCCAATCTTCTTCTGGCCAAAATGCTGTTTCCTGTTTACTCTTGGGAATTGAACTTTGGGGAAAAAATGTTCTTAGCGGTGAACTATATATATATATATATAAAATTTATGTCCAGTTATGGTAAGCTACCTTGAATGTTTACAAAAAAGAAAGACTCAAGAGAGACAGGCTGACCAATGCACAGATAAATAAAGAAATAATAAATAAAAATAGATTAATGAAGTCAGGTCTGGGGAAAAGAAACCTTGTATATTTCAAGTATTGAAGTCATTACAGCAGAATCAATCACATTCCTGGTGCTGTTTTTAAATTTTGTAAATTAAAGTAGAGTTTGACGAAGCCTTCCTGGATACAGTCAATTAATTCCTCTGAAATAAATTTTAAAAAAAAAACCTGGTCAAAAAAGGTGGACTCAAAGGAGATAACCGAGAAAACTAGGAACAATAACAAGCAGGATTGGGGTGTGACTCGACAATTGTATACTCCATTTCTCTGAACAACTGGAGATCTACACGAATTGGCAGGAAAACATTTTACAGGCACTATTTGTTCCTTACTTTTATAAGAATGAGAGAAAGGTTTGAAGCTTTTTTAGACAGATGACGGGGGGGGGGGGGAAAAAAATACTTGGAAAAGTGGCATTGGCAAATCTGCAAAAATGCAGGTCTCACCTGCTCCTAAATGTCATCACTTACTCAGCAGTTAAGATACTTCGTGGGTAAAGAATGCACTGGACCATAAGAAAGGCTGAGCGCCAAAGAACTGAGGCCTTTGAACTAGGGTGCTAGAGAAGACTCCTGCGAGTCCCCTGGACTGCAAGGCGATCAAATCGGTCAGTCCTAGAGGAGATCAACCCTGACTGCTCTTTAGAAGGCCAGATCCTGAAGTTGAAACTCAAGTACTTTGGCCACCTAAGGAGAAGGAAGGACTCACTGGAGAAGAGCCTAATGCTGGGAAAGATGGAGGGCAGTAGAAGAAGGGGACGACAGAGAATGAGGTGGCTGGATGGAGTCACTGAAGCAGTAGGCGTGAGCTTAAATGGACTCCAGAAGAAGGTAGAGGACAGGAAGGCCTGGAGGAACGTTGTCCATGGGGTCGCGATGGGTCGGACACGACTTCGCAACTAACAACAACAAAAGAATGCACATTTTTTCTTTCAGTCTTATTCCCAAGAGTTGGTAAACTGCAAGGGCCTGGCCTGGTCATATGTTCCCACAAAAATTGCTACTGAGCTTCATTTAGAATTTCCTTTTGCCTCCGTTCCTTTTCCAAGGCCAGATTTTTGGCAACCACGTTTTTGGTGTCAAAGCCAAAGTTCCGTGAGACCCACCAACTTAGTCCACGTCAAGAAAGAAACCACCCTGGTTCTTGGACAAAGATTTACTACCATCAGATAACTCTGGGCTACTATGTTTTGCAGCTGTGACACGATGGCGCTGTTTCCTGCCTAATGGTGTACCATATGTTCATGGGTGCAGTTAATATCAATAAAGAAGAATATTTAAACTAGGCACCAGGTAGACAATCAAGAAGAGAGGTGGAGGAGGAGGAGGAGGAGGAGGAGGAGAGGGGAGGAGGAGGAGGAGGAGGAGGAGGAGGAGAGAGAGGAGGAGGAGGACCGTGGGGTCTTTGGTGTTCTCTGACCTTGGTTGTTTTCTTGCAGATGTTTTATTTCTCAGACTAGGTAACATTATCAGTGCACTGTTGATGTTACCTACTTTGGGTAATGAAAGGTCTGCAAGAATACAACAAGGTCAGAGGGCATCAGGGACCCCTCAATATTTAATGTTGCAGGGTGAATGTCTCCAAGAGAGCTCCTAAATGCAAACGTGGCATGAGATATGAAAATGTACTTTCAGCTGACAAGTTCACTTTTCAAGATTGGGCGAAGCACTTATTGGATTTACAGGGAAGTCGAAGGAACAGATATATGATTAATGAATGAATGCGTTATTAGCATGTGGTCTCTGGGAAAGGCAGAAATAGGGCAAAGCTTTGCTAACTAATAAAAAGGGAGAAATGTAACACCTACTTGTAAGTGGATTCCTCAGAACTTAATAACTTTGGTATGTGATATCTGTCTTTCTCTTTGGTGTTCATGGAGAGAGAGAGAGAAAGATTGAGAGAGAGAGAGAGAGAAAACATACATTGATGGAAAAGTATGAAAAGGAACCTGTTTCTGAAAATTGCATACATAGAGTGAAATGACGTTACTTTAAAAGGTGCTCGCATTAGAGAAATGTATATTGCAAAAAGTTATTTGCGGAGAGGTTTACTTAAAAAAAAAAAAACTTGGGTCCTAATAGCCTTAATTTCCAAGTTTTCTGCCTTAGGGTAGCAGGAAAAAAAAGTGAAAGGAAAGGAGAGAAGGTAGGAAGGATGGAAAGATGGAAGGGAGGGAGGGAGGGAGGGAAGAAGGAAGGAAGGAGGAAAGAAGGAGGAGGAGGTGAGGGAAGGAAGGAGAAGGGGAGGGAGGGAAGGGAGGGAGGGAAGGAAGGGGAGGAAGAGGAAGGGGAGGAGGAGGGAGGAGGGAGAGGAGGGGGGAAGGAGGAACGAAGGAAGGAAAGGAAGAATGAAGGAAAGGAAGAATGAAGGAAGGGAGGGAGGGAGGGAGGGAAGGATGGAAGTAAGGGAGGGAGGGAGACTGAGAGAGAGGGAGAAGGGAAACAAGAAGGAATGAAGGAGGGCGGAGGGGAGATGAGTAGGAATGAAGGAGGAAGGAAAGAGGCAGGAGAGGGAGGGAGCTGAAAAGGATGGACTATTCTTCCTATAGGAGGAAAGCTGATTCAGCCTGCTCAAAGTCACTCAAGTTGAAAAAAGAAGGAAGGGGGGGAAGGAGGGAGGGAGAGTGGAAGGAAGGAAGGAAAGGAGAAAGGAAGGGAGGGAGGGAGGGAGGAAGGAAAGGAAGAATGAAGGAAGGGAGGGAGGGAGGGAAGGATGGAAGTAAGGGAGGAAGGGAGGGAAGGAGACTGAGAGAGAGGGAGAAGGGAAACAAGAAGGCATGAAGGAGGGCGGAGGGGAGATGAGTAGGAAGGAAGGAGGAAGGAAAGAGGCGGGAGAGGGAGGGAGCTGAAAGAAGGATGGACTCTGTTCTTCCTATAGGAGGAAAGCTGGAAGAAAGACCTCTGTCTTCCCAACTCATGGAGAAAGAGAGGACCAGTCACAGAGTCCCTCGGCCGCTGCCTCCATTCCTAATGCTTTTACAATGGTGTCTATTACTGTTCCATAGGAGAGTGGCTGGAAAAAGTCCATCACGAGCGCGCGCATTTCTCGGCACTTTCTCCAATATTTATTCCCACAATGTACAACGGGGTTTTCTTATTCTACAGCCGCAAATGGCTAGCATGTTTGCCATGCAGCGCTCACGATGTTCACGGTTTAATTTGATTACAAATCTCTTCCGTTTCAATGTGCAAGCGCCATCCTATAACTTCCCTTCTGTTGTTCTCCGTTTAACATCTCGACACAATTAACAATGCCACGCTGTCAGATCTAGAAATAATGCTTCAATTGAAAGAATTCAATGCCCCACTCGATAACTAGACGCACAAACCTCAAATGCGCAGCAGGGCTAAATAAATAGCTTTTACTGTGGTTACAAAAGGAGTTATAATAATAATAATAAAGTTGGAAGGGACCTTGGAGGTCATCGAGTCCAACCCCCTGCTCAGGCAGGAAACCCTATACCATTTCAGACAAATGGCTGTCCAGTCTCTTCTTAAAAACTTCCAGTGTTGGAGCATTCACCGCTTCTGGAGGCAGGTTGTTCCACTGGTTAATTGTTCTAACTGTCAGGAAGTTTCTCCTCAGTTCCAGGTTGCTTCTTTCCTTGACTAGTTTCCATCCGTTGCTTCTTGTCCTGCCCTCAGGCGCCTTGGAGAATATAAGGGTGCAGAAGATCAATTTGTCGGAATCAAATCCTTTGCCTTTAAACCTTTAAAAATTCTAGGGTTTTTCTGCCGACTTTTCAAATATCAATAGCCTCTTAGCTATTCTTTCCCCGGCTTTGGAGGTGAACATCTTTTCTGAGTTTGCTTAATGCTTAGCTTTTATTTTCCCCTCACTAGCTTCAATCCTCAGATCTCCTGATCCGAGTCACTTTTTCACTGCAGCTACCTGCTAAGTAAATGTTTGCACAGTTCTATTGATGCTAGTTAGGTCTGTGCGAATTTAGATTTGCTTCGTCAACCCAGTGGAAAGTAAAAACCTTGCTTGGCCTCCTTGCTCCCCACCCACCAATCCACCTGTATATTGCAACAAACCAACATTTCAGAGCTTCTGAGCCTGCAGCCGCTGGATTCCTCCTCCACTACTTTATGTTACTGTGGGAAGAATTCAGAGAAAGAAATATTTTGGGAGATATTAAAAAGGCAGAATATATTTCCCCAAAGGCAGAATATTATATTTCCCCAAAGGATCTTAAAGGCAGAAACAACACCCCCCCCCCCAAGTCTCTCTGCCCCAAACAGAAAACAGTTCTGCAGAAATGCAGATGTGATAATCTTGTCAGAAAGATTGGAGTCAGGAAGCTGGGATTAGAAAGACAAAGATCCCTGGAATCAACGATCCCTCACACCAAAAAATCCAACAGTCATCAGCCACACCCCCAGGGAAGCAGGATATGACCTTTCGGACATAATAGGATTAACCCACCACCATCAGAATACCAGAAAGGCACACTCAGACTCAGGTCAAAGTTCATGCCACAGGAACAACTCCAAACAAAAGCCCAGGAAGGTATAAAAACCCACCACTCCCTACTACATGTGGTCAGTTTTTTCCAGAGCCATCTTTCTGTCTGGCTCTCCTCTTCAATAAACTACAACCTTCTTTCTAAAGCAGTCTCCGTGTTTGTTTATTCCCGGCTTGGACTGGACCCTGATGAAGATTTTTCTTTCAACAAGCTGGATTCCTCCTCCATTACTTTATGTTACAAAGAAAGTCTCCAGCTTTGCCTGTCGCTCTCTGTGTAAATCCATGTCTTGCTTTCTAAACTGCTGGAGAAGATTTCCACCTCCCCCAGTCTCTTTGACCACATCCTCTGGCTGCTTGGATACCCTGATTCACTAGAAATTACTGAATAAATAGAGAGGTAGAGTTACGAGTCTAGACTCACATAGGGGGGAGTCGGAATGCTGGAGGCTAAGAAATCAGTGTGAAAAACAATGTGTGCATGGTAAACTTTTTTTAAAATAATTAACTTTGATTTCTTGCCAGATCATATTTGAACAGAAAAAACAGGATCCAAAAGTGGTCTCAGAAGACTGAACTCCAACAAACAGGAGGATATTAAAACTAAAACTGGGAACAAAAATGAAAAACAGCATGCATATGAATTAATTGTCTTGTCCTCCAAAGCACCTGAAGGCAGGACAAGAAGCAGCGGATGGAAACTAATCAAGGAGAGAAGCAACCTAGAACTAAGGAGGAATTTCCTGATTGTTGGAACAATTAAACTTGGGAACAACTTGCCTCCCGAAGTTGTGACTGCTCCAACACTGGAGGTTTTAAGAAGAGATTGGACTGCTGTTTGTCTGAAATGGTATAGGGTCTCCTGCTTGAGCAGGGGGTTGGACTAGAAGACCTCCATGATCCCTTCCAATTCTGTTATTCTGTTCATATTTGGATAGTTGAGCTTGGGGAAAGCTATACTCCTCAAAGTAATATGTAGCTCAGCTAAATCTTAATGTTTCCCTCAAGTCATGGACCTTGATTATTCCATAGAAACACCCATGCAATTTTCAAGACAACAATATGGAAATGGTTCTCGATTGCTTTTTTTAAAAACAACAACAACAACAACAAACAAACAAACAAACAATCCTCGGCTAGCCTAAAACTCTGAGACTTCTAAATCAAATACAGCTTTACTTGATGTATGACCACAATTGACCACAAAATTTCTGTTGCTAAGTGAATTATGAGCATTTTTTTGCCATAGTTGTTAAGTTAGTAGGGTATAATAATTTCACCTTATTGTAAAATAGAGTATGATATTGTAGGGCAGGGGTCTTCAAACTTGGCCTTTTTATGACTTGTGGACTTCAATTCCCAGAATTCCTCAGCCACTGTACTTGGCTGAGGAATTCTGGGAGTTGAAGTCCACAAGTCATAAAAGGGCCAAGTTTGAAGACCCCTGCCTATGGACTTCAAATCCCAGAATTCCTCAGCCAGGCACGCTGGCTGAGGAATTCTGGGAGTTGAAGTCCACAAGTCATAAAAGGGCCAAGGTTGAAGATCCTGTTGTAGGGATCTCTGTTGTAGGGCATTTTATCCTATTGTAAAATGAATCTGGCTTCCCCATTGATTGCTTGTCAGAAAACCGCAAAAGGAGATCACATAACCGCGGGACACTGCAACCTTCATAAATATGAGCCAGTTGCCACAAATCCAATTTTTTATTATAAGACCCTGAGGGATGCTGCAACGGCCGTAAGGGTGAAAAATTTATAAGTCCCTTTTTTCAGTGCAGTTGTAACTTTGGACAGTCACTGTATGAATGATTGTAAGTCGGTGGCTACCTGTATGGGAAACCTGGGCTGACAAATGTGAAGGAAAAATAGTTTATTTTTGCAAACTCTAAACATTATAACAAGGAGGGCGCAATTATTGGCAGCTGGAATTCTTCCTTTTTCTGTCCCTCCCCTGTTGCTAATCCTGTTTTGAGCCCGGTGTTCTTTGCCTTCCAATTTGAAGTGCTGGGAGCCTAACAGTCATCTCTACTCTTGGAGGGGTTCAGAGGCCACAAAAAGGTGGATCCAAAGGCCACAGTTTGCCACCTCTAATTTGTTGCAAGAATCTTTCTCTGGTATTTAAAAAACTAGGGTAAATATCTGCTCCAGTGGTTAGCTGAACCTCCCCTGGTGAATAGCAGATTTGGTTGCTTCTGTGGTCCCAAGTCCTGTGATGTTTGCATTTTATGAAAGGACAAATCCCATTTTCCCAAAGTAACCTGCGTTTACCAGAATAACTTTGTGGGGTGGGGATCCCCCCTCTAGCTGAAACTATAAAAAGGGAAGCTAATTTCTCTTGTGGCCACAAGCAATAAATCCCTTCGGTGTTCTAGCATCGGCTGAGAATGCTGTATGTATACACCCACCTTCAGCAACATTAAACATAGACCTATTTGGGGAGGAAAAATAAAGTTAGGGTTTACTTTTAAATGATCTTATGACACATTCTTATTTTTCTTGCTCTATAGGTTGTTCTTGACTTAATGAGCACAACTGAATCCAAAATTTCCATTGCTAAGCAAAGACAGCTGTCAAATGGGTTTTGCCCCATTTTACACGACCTGTCTTGCCACCGTTCGTGGCAGTTGTTAAATTGCTAACATGGTTTTTAAGTGAATCTGGCTTATTTGGGGACTTTTTAAAAAGTGATCACATGACCCAGGGACACTACAACCGTCATAAATACAGGCCAGTTGCCCAACACCCAAAATTTTGAGCATGTGATCTTGGGGATGCTGCAACAGGTTGAAGTGTGAAAAATGTTTATAAGTCACTCTTTTCAGTGACATTGTAAGTTTGAACAGTCACTAAGCAAAGAAGTTGTAAAAAAAAACTACCTGTAACTCTGGACACAGGGCAGAAAACATCCTGCAGCCCAAAAGGCTCCATGCCCATTTGCATCTCTCAGGTGACCCCAAGGACACAAATAAAACCTCCAAGTGGCCTCAATGACTCTCTAAAAGAATGCAAATAATCAGCTGTCTGCAAGGAGTATAAATCCTCCCATTCCCCACCATCCAGTCAGAGCTGAAGAAGCTTCTTGGATGACAAGCGAAACGTCTTCAAAGAAAAACAAGAAAGTCCAGTTGCCACCTGGAAAAGCACCTGTGGGAATACTTTCTAATATTACTTTTGAACTTCTCTTTTGCATTGCCATTGAGGTCATCTGTCAAGGAGTACCTCTATCTTCAGTTTCTGGAAGAGCTGCTCACCCTAAATATCTGTGGGAAGAATCCAGAGAAAGAAATATTTTGGGGAATATTAAAAAGGCAGAATATATTTCCCCAAGGGATCTTAAAGGCAGAAACCAACTTCCCACCCCTCCAAGTCTCTCTGCCCCAAACAGAAACTAGGTCTGTAGAAATGCAGATGTGATAATCTTATCAGAAAGATTGAAACCAGGAAGCTTGGATTAGAAAGACAAAGATCTCTAGAATCAACAATTCCTCACACCAAAAATCTAACAGTCGTCAGCCACAGCCCCAGGGAAGCAGGATATGACCTTTGGGACATAATAGGATTAACCAACCACCATCAGAATACCAGAAAGGCACACTCAGACTCAGGTCAAAGTTCATGCCACAGGAACAACTCCAAACAAAAGCTCAAGAAGGTATAAAAACCCACCACTCCCTACTACATGTGGTCAGTTTTCCCAGAGCCACCTTTCTGTCTGGCTCTCTTCTTCAATAAAATACAACCTGCTTTCTAAAGCAGTCTCCATTTTGTTTATTCCCAGCTTGGACTGGACCCTGATGGAGATTTTTCTTTCAACACATCTCAGCTAGGCCAATGAGACACTTGTACCCATGCTGATGGATCCAGCATAGAAACTTGGCACATCCATAAGAAACTATTATATACCACGCACAATAAAGATGTTAGGTTTTCTCATCCCTATGAACCTCCAGGCTGAGAAATTTAGAAGGGAGCATGTTAACTTGATTTTCCAAAAGGGCCCTGGGAATTCGCCCCTTTAATGAGCAAATAACTTCTAGTTGAATTGGAACAGATCAAAGTATCTAGTGCCTACGACACCCAAACAGCTGGCAGCATTGCAGAAATACTTTTTTCCAGATTCTCGTCTATTCCTTTGGAGTGAGCTAAAATGAGGAGGTTTTTCATAGACTTCAAAGTGTTGGAAAGATGTAATATGGTCAGGAAAGGGAAAGCCATTCAGAGACATGGAAAATAGACAAAGGTCTTTAGAGAAGCCCCAGACTTGTGTGGGTTTTTGTTTCTCAGTATCTGAGAAATAACTAGATAAATCACTAGATAAATAGATACATAACAACCATCCAGTTTCTGACAGTGCATGGATTCTGGAATTGTGGGTGGCTGCCCGGGAGATGAAGGGTGGAAGGAATATTAAAGGCAAGCATTGTTTTCAAAAGATCATTCATTTTCCCTCAACTAACCATAAAAACAACGGCTGAAGTGGGCGCAGATTTATTTGTTGTTGTTTTTTCATTTTCTAAAAGAAGCTATTATATATTAACGCAAAAAGAATATTTTTTGATCTCCGTTCTTGATCTATGAAATGCTTTTTCTGCAACTGAGACAGCAATAAAGCTGCTGATGGAAAGTCCTTTGCAATAGGAAGGAATATAGGTGGCCCTGGGTTGTATGTCTTGATTTTTCTATGTTCTCTGGTTGCATGCGTGTATAGTATAACTCAAGGAGCCTCCAGATCAATTATTCCCCAATCACTCCATGTGGGAAAACATCCTCTCCGTATTTGCTCTCATTTGTGACATTTCCCAGTTGTCCACACTTACAGCAACATATGGCATTAAAAGCCATGTTTCAAAGCGTGAAGTGTTAATACCACTTTACAAGGCCTTGGTAAGGCCACACTTGGAATACTGCATCCAGTTTTGGTCACCACGATGTAAAAAAGACGTTGAGACTCTAGAAAGAGTACAGAGAAGAGCAACAAAGATGATTAGGGGACTGGAGGCTGAAACATATAAGGAACGGCTGCTAGTTTAATAAAGAGAAGGACGAGGGGGGACATGATAGCAGAGTTCCAATATCTCAGGGGTTGCCCCAAAGAAGAGGGAGTCAAGCCATTCTCCAAAGCACCTGAAGGCAGGACAAGAAGCAACGGATGGAAACTAATCAAGGAGAAAAGAAACCTGGAACTAAGGAGAAATTTCCTGACAGTTAGAACAATTAACCAGTAGAACAACCTGCCTCCAGAAGTGGCGAATACTCCAACACTGGAAGTTTTTAAGAAGAGACTGGACAGCCATTTTTCTGAAATGGTATAGGGTTTCCTGCCTGAGCAGGGGGTTGGACTAGATGACCTCCAAGGTCCCTTCCAACTTTATTATTATTATTATTATTATTATTATTATTATTATTATTATTATTATTATTATTATTATTATTATTATTATTATTATTATTATTATTATTATTATTATTATTATTAAGCACCACGATAAAAACGTAAGCATCTAAATCAGAAATATGGCAGCCACAGCAGTCACAACAGTAATCATACGTCATGGTGGAACTAAATAACACTGATAGTAAAAACCGCTGAACTGCAACCAATAGCAATATCAAGCACTGACAAAAGCCGAAGGGGATAAATTAACAGAGGCAAAGGAATCCACAGCAGGCTAAGCATCCCTATCAAAGTGGGGGGGGAAATCTCTCAGGATTGTGATGCATTTAAAGCACATTTTTAAAACTTGTACTTTTAAGTTTCAAACATTTTTAATAGGCTGCCCAGACTTATCTTATCGTGGAGATATATGGGGTTGTGTGTGTGTGTGTGTATATACCACCCTATACCATTTCAGACAAATGGCTGTCCAATCTCTTCTTAAAAGCCTCCAGTGTTGGAGCATTCACCGCTTCTGGAGGCAGGTTGTTCCACTGATTAATTGTTCTGACTGTCAGGAAGTTTCTCCTTAGTTCTAGGTTGCTTCTCTCCTTGGTTAGTTTCCATCCGTTGCTTCTTGTCCTGCCTTCAGGCACTTTGGAGAATAGCTTGACTCCCTCTTCTTTGTGGCAGCCCCTGAGACACTGGAAGACAGCTATCACATCACCCCTCGTCCTTCTCTTCATTAAACTAGACATTCCCAATTCCAGCAACTGTTCCTTGTATGTTTTAGCCTCCAGTCCCCTAATCATCTTTGTTGTGTTTCTCTGCACTCTTTCTAGAGCCTCAACATTTTTTTTACAGCATGGTGACCAAAACTGGGTGCAGTATTCTAAGTGTGGCCTTAGCAAGGCATTGTAAAGCGGCATTAACACTTCACATGTATACACACATACATACACACACCGAGATGAGTCTGAGCATATATATGCATACATAAACACACACACACATACCAGTCATCCTTGACTTACAACAGTTCATTTAATGACTTTTCAAAGTTACAACACAGAAAGAAGTGACTTATGACCATTTTTCACACTTACCACCACTGTACCAGCTCCATGGTCACGTGATCGAAATTCAGACGCTTGGCAACTGTCTCGTATTTATGACGGTCGCAGTCTCCCGGGGTCACGTGATCCCCTTTTGCAACCTTCTTACAATTTTAGCCAATGGGGAAGCCAGATTCACTTAACCAACCCTGTTACTAACTTAACAACTGCAGTGATTCACTTAACAACCGTGGCAAGGAAGGTCATAAAACGGGACAAAGTTCACTTAACCAATGTTTCACTTAGCAACAGATTTGGGGCTCAATGGTAGTCGTAAGTCGAGGACTACCTGTATTACCTGGCTTTGGTGGAGACGATATTAAATCTTTTCTCATATTCAGGAAGCAATGGACCAGATTTTTTTTTTCACTCAGTCCCATAAAAACAAGATGAATGCTATACCACAAGACATATTCAGTTTTTGATAAGTGTTAATGTCACTGAAGGCAAAGGCAGTTCAGAGGGAGGACACCATGTCTTGAAATGAAGGGATTATTCCAAAGCAATGACCGTAATATCGTTAAGGATTTAAAAAAAAAAAGCTACAAATCCTTTTTGGGAGAAAAAGATAAACAGTTAAGTCTTGTGGTATTGCATCCAAGCTGCATTACAAGTATAGTTATCATTATATTTGACAGAATCATTGTGTGAGAAGACAGAAAAATAATTTTCCTTTCATCTGTAATGCCGGATTCCCCCTGGAAGGTTATTGTTTTCCTCCTTTCAAGTTGTAAACTCCAACAGAGAGTGTGATGTATTATCACAGCAAAGTGTGACATCGATCAAATGAAAATGTCAACCAGACTCAACACTGCGTAACATCTGGAGATTTTCACATAGCTTGAAAGTAGGAAGTCTCGCCTTTGGGTAGAAGTAAGCAGCAGTGGTGGGATTCAAATACATGAACCACCAGTTCTCTGTGTGGACACTGCTTCCAGAAGTCCATTCTTAGCCTGTGCCTCCGAGGTCCAGAATGGACTTCCGGAAGCAGCATCCATGCACTTCCAGTGGGCCGTTCTGGGCCTGGGAGGCCTCCTCCAGGCCTCTGAGGCCCAGAACGGACTTCCAGAAGCGGCATTCACACACTTCCAGCAGGCCATTCTGGGCCTGGGAGGCTTCCTCCAGGCCTCTGAGGTCCAGAACGGACTTCCAGAAGCATTATCCATGTACTTCCAGTGGACTGTTCTGGGCCTGGGAGGCCTCCTCCGGGCCTCCGAGGCCCAGAACAGACTTCCGGAAGTGGCATCCATGCACTTCCGGAGGGCCGTTCTGGGCCTTGAGAAAAAGGGCTAGAGCTTCAGCCGGTTCACCAAACTCAACAAAAATTAGCTACTGGTTCTGCCAAACTGGTGTGATCTGGCTAAATCCCACCACTGCTAAAGAGGTCTAAGGAGAGTTCAGGACATGAACCCTGAATTTTAACGAACATAAATAACCACGCAGCTTTAAAACAAGCCATGTGCTGCCCTATGGAGAGTCATAAGGGTCATTAGGTAGCCGGACAATCCAACTTACTCACTATAAAGAATGCAAAGGGCATATAAAACAAAATCAGGTTCAAGACTTATCAGTTTTAAAAAATACCAGGCAAAGATGTTAACTTTGATTAAAGTGAAAAACCCCATGATATCTGGATAACATGCTGTTCAAGTAATATTTGACGAATTGTCCACCTATTGATCACTCAATTAAACTGAGCAGAACGTTGATCAAAAGCACAGAACATGCCATATAAGAGGATGAACATCTGCAAATACACACATACACTCGCACATATCTTTTTTTTAATCCTTCCCTTATTGGCAGCCTGTCAAACCACAAATCATTTATGCATTGAGGAAAACAGTTGCCCAAGTACAGTAGAACTGTTAGTCTGTCAATCAACTGCTTAGCTGCAGAATATCCAGGATCTAACCTGGAGACAGATGTCTCTTCCACCGGTCACCATTAATTAGGAGACTTCTACAGAGTGTAGACTGATTCCCAAAAAGCAAGCTAGTTGCCACAGATTTCGTGCAGCTGCATGGTTGTTCATCCATGGTGTCAAGGTGGTTTGCAGGGTGGGGTCAAAACAATTAAGATGGTGGGTGCATTGCTGTGAACAAAGCCCTGCCTCCTTTTTATGTGCTACATTGATTTTAACCAAAAAGTTAAGACACAACACAGAGAAAAACTAAGCGGAACTTCAGTCATACCATTGCAGCTACCATATTGACTTTGTAAGTATAGCCCATAGACGCCCCTAAATGATGTAAAGGCTGGATGTGTGTGTGTCTTATTGGCTCTTCTAAATGCAGCACCAAAGATCTCATCTTCAAAAAATGACAATAAAGGTTGTCTTGTCTTATCTTATCTTATCTTATCTTATCTTATCTTATCTTATATCTTATCTTATCTTCAGATCTCCATTCCAAGCTTCTAATTTCATGCATACTTTACCCAAAGGGAAACATCTGAGCAAACTCACTGCAGGATCCTACGTATGTTATTGTTCAATTGTTACTTTGTCATATTAGTGCTTATTCCTTGTTGAAGAAAAAAATAAATAAAAATTGAAATGTTCTCCCTAAAATGATCAATGGATAATAATTCAAAGTGAACACTCATGAAGATTATCCTTCGGCCAACTTTCTCTCAAGCCCTAAACCTGGCCCATATTTTGTTCAGTGCCTTGCAAAGAAGATTTTCTCAAACTTTATCCTGATAAAATCTAAAAGGACAGGAAAGAAAGTTAAGTTGGGTTCTCCCAGTTCAGAACACCAAGAAGTATCCACAATGACAAGTGGCACATTTCTCTCCAAACGTTGATGCAAAACACATCCGTTTGTCCCAAAGGTGCTTTTTTTTTTCCCCTTGAGTTTTTTTTTTCTCTTTGAAAATGTTTTGCTTCCCATCCAAGAAGCTTCTTCAGTTCTAGCTAAAGTCAGAACTGAAGAAGCTTCTTGGATGAGAAGCAAAACATTTTCAAAGAAAAAAAGAAAATCCAGTGGCCTTTTGGAAAAAGCACTTTGGGGACAACCCTGACCTGGTTGATTGATAATCTCCATAGACAACACCTGCAGAAAGGAAACTCAGCATAAATAATCAAGGCGTGAATCTTGCAATACACTTACTAATGGCTGGTTTAATTTTGCAGGTGAGGCCTTTGAGAACACAGTCCCCTTTCCCGCACTGAGAGAGAGAGTTAAAATTCACAGGCTTACTCTTTATTAAACCAACCAATTCACCTTCCACAGTTTCTCAGTGGCTAGTCCCTGGTTTATTTACTTACTCTCGCAAAGCCTTCTCCTCAGCTTCTCCCGTATCTTATCAATAGCGTTGTAATCAGAGACGTGGAAGACGTGGGCCGATTTTGGCTCAGAAGCAATTTCATCCAATTCTTCCTTAAGGGCATCTCCGACGCCCACCGCAAAAATCCGGATGCCCGCCTTATGTGCTGCCGAGGCAGGACTCAAGACGTAATCCTGGCTCCTGCCGTCCGTCAGGAGGATGGCTACTTTCTTGATGGCATCATCGTATGGCCTCCCGCCGGCCTGTGTGGAAAAGCTGTGACTATTGATGTACCGCAGGGCATCTCCAGTGTTCGTGTTCCCCCCAAGGTATTTGATGCCCTTTGCAGCTTCTTTGATCTCTCGTTGAGTCCCATAACTCCCAAGGTCAAACTCAGTAGTTGGGTGATCACTGTACCGGACGACCCCAACACGGGTTTTGTCTGGTCCAATCTCAAACGTGTCCACCAGGTGGGCTATCCACTGGCGGACCTTCTCAAAGTCTTCTTTGCCCACGCTGGAGGAAGTGTCCAGCAGGAAGATCAGATCATAGTGGACGTTCTTACAACCTGCAAGGGAAACGGGAGAAGCTCCTGAGGCAAGGGAGAGAAAGACAGCCAGGAGAACGGCAACATTCATAGACATTTCTGTCCAGCATAGCAAAATCCACCTGAGGAAAGGACTTAGCAAATCTCTGTTTCTCCAAAGCATGGAACATGTTTCACCTGGCAGATCCTCTCCCCTGCTAAATATTTCCTTACAGGTTCTGCCTTAATTTGCGGTTTCTAAACCTAGTTCCTCCGAAGGCAGCTTTTGGCTGTGGTTTGCAAACTTTGTCTCCCCCACCTTCTCTCTCCCTTGCGACGGCTGTCTTGGCTCAGCCCCTTTTTGTCTACTGTGTTTGCATGTCTATGAGGCAACTTAAAAAAAGAAAAAAAGAAAAGAAACTCCCAACAGACTAAGCTCTGTTCTCCCGCCTTCCTTTCCCCTTCAACGCCACGAGCTGAAAATGCCTGGGCATATCAGATTGTCTGCCTTCAACCCAGTCTCGCTCTTTGTACAGTTCTACATATTCTCTCTTAACCAGTGCCATTATATTTTATTAATCATTAGTCTGGAGAAGGGTTTTGTTTAACACCACCAGTGAAAAGGTTTCACAAAACAAGGTAGAAACAAAACCTGACATTGTAGGTGATTCACTGAGAACAAAACATTCAGACTTGTTATTTTACCAAAGGAAGGATCTCTCTCCCTCTGTGTGTACACTCATATAAAGTAGGTAAATATGGGTTTACAGACTATGTCCTCAGAAACCGACATAGGACATCTATTTAAAGAAATAGATCATAAATTTAGCTGGGTGTGAATTCCATTTCTACTGAATCAGAGTCAGAATAGAGCTATAAGGGGACCTTGGAGGCCTTCTAGTCCAGCCCCCTGCTCAGGCAGGAGACCTTATAACATTTCAGACAAGTGGCTGTCCAGTCTCTTCTTAAAAACCTCCAGTGATGAAGTACCCACAACGTCTGAAGGCACCACTGGTTAGTTGTCCTCACTGCTAGGACGTTTCTCCTTAATTCCAGGTTGCTTCTCTCCTTGATTAGTTTCCAACCATTGTTTCTTGTCTTGTCTTCTGGTGCTTTGTAAAATAAATTGATCCCCTCTTCTTTGTGGCAGCCCCTCAAATATTGGAATGCTGCTATCACGTCACCCCCGGTCCTTCTTTTCTCTAGACTGGCCATTCCCAAATCCTTCAACCATTCTTCATATGTTTTAGTCTCCAGGCCTTGGATCATCTTAGTTGCTCTTCTATGCACTTTTCCCAAAGTCTCAACATCTTTTTTGTAATGTGGTGACCAAAATTGGATGCAGTATTCTAGGTGTGGCCTTACTAAGGCTTTATAACGTGGTAATAATACTTCACGTAATTTTGATTCTATGCCTCTGTTTATACAAGCAAAGATTGTACTGGAATTGAGAATCTGTCTTCCATAGCTTTTGTTTATCCTACACCAGGGGTCTCCTGTTGGCCACTGGGCCACCCCCCCCCCACTCTCACTAGCGCCACCATGCAGGTGCTAGTGGCCCGTTTACGCATGTGTGTGAGCGCTAATGGCCTGTTTGTGCATGCGTGTGGGTGCTAGCGCTGCCGCCACATGTGTGCCCATTTGGGCATGCCTGCACACGGGCGCATTCACACACATTTCCCTGCTCCTCCCTTTGCCTACAGGCTGCCAATCTGGGAAGGTTGGGGAGCTCCGTTCTACACAATCAGGCAAAGTCAAAATGCTTTGAGCCCCATATATTAGATCCAATAAGGATCCAGAAAGCAGGTGTTCTCTGTCATAGTGTCTACCTTCTGGATCAGTGTCTCCCCATGTAGTTGTATGGCCCTTATCCTGATCCTTTTTAAGCAAACCTTTAAAACATGGTTCTTCTAGGCCAGGGGTAGACAACCTTGGCTCTTTTATGACTCGTGGACTTCAACTCCCAGAATTCCTTAGCCAGCTTGGAAACCACTCCCTTTCCCCTTAGCGTGACTGACTCAGGAATTCTGGGAGTTGAAGTCCACGAGTCATAAAAGAGCCAAGGTTGCCTACCCCTGTTCTAGGCCTTCTAGACTGGTTGGTGGACCCTGATAGGAAAGTTGCTTTTGAAGAACAGATAGTCCTCAACTTATAATCATTTGCTTAGTGACCATTTGAAGTTACAACAGCACTGAAAACCGTGGCCTATGACCATTTTTCACATTTACAACTGATGTAGCATCCCCGTGGTCATATGATCACAACTCGGACGCTTGGCAACTGACTCATATTTATGACGGTTGCAGTGTCCTGGAGTCATGCGATCACTTTTTTGTGACCTTCTGACAAGCAGAGTTAATGGGGAAGCCAGATTCCCACTAAACAGCTACGTTACTGACTTAACAACTGCAGTGATCCACTTAACAACTGTGGCAAGAAAGGTCATAAAATGGGGCAAAACTCACTTAACAAATGTTTCACTTAGCAACATAAATTTGGGCTCAACTGCGGTCATAATTTGAGACTACCTGTAGAGGTGTTATTTTTTTCTGGACACCTCTTTGACAGGATCTTTGAATTATTCTATTTTATTTGTCTTTTGTTTTATACTGCCCAAAGTCAGGCAGCCCATTTAAATAAACAAAATAGCAGGACGAACGTTTGTCACATTGGACAAAGTCTGGCTGGTGGTGACTGAGATTGGGCATATCCTTCACCTCTATATGTAATAATAATAATAATAATAAAGTTGGAAGGGACCTTGGAGGTCATCGAGTCCAACCCCCTGCTCAGGCAGGAAACCCTACAACATTTCAGAAAAATGGCTGTCCAGTCTCTTCTTAAAAACCTCCAGTGTTGGAGCATTCACAGCTTCTGGAGGCAGGTTGTTCCACTGATCAATTGTTCTAACTGTCAGGAAATTTCTCCTTAGTTCTAGGTTGCTCCTCTCCTTGATTAGTTTCCATCCGTTGCTTCTTGTCCTGCCTTCTGGTGCTTTGGAGAATAGCTTGACTCCCTCTTCTTTGGGGCAGCCTCTGGGATATTGGAACACTGCTATCATGTCCCCCCTCGTCCTTCTCTTCGTTAAACTAGACATAACTTTAGCTCAAAGGTTGAAGTGAACAATTTTATTCATTCCAAAAAATGCTGCAACGATTGCAAGGCGACCCAGGGTTGTGTAGCTTTTACGTGACAGCTACAACGGTAGTTCGCACGCATACTTCTAAAGCAAGTCTTGTCATGTTAAGTGGAGTTCACCTCAGCTATTCATGGGAAGAAAGGCCTCGATGAAGATCTCACTTTGAGCAACGACTCCTGGAAGAATTTGGCAGGCTGCGAAATGGGTCTGAAAACAATTTGACCGAATCTCTGAAAGAATCTGATGTGCCGAATGTAATCCATCAGATCAGTTTGGATATTTGTTTGATTCAAACACTGGTATTTTGGAATTATTTAGTAAGGAGGCCACGCTGAGCTACGCACGGTATGGGGTTGGACTAGATGACCTCCAAGGTCCCTTTCCAACTCCATTGAAGTAGGAAGTTATTCTCCGTTTTTAAGCGGCAGAGACACTGTTTCACTTTGCTCCTATAAGTGGAATTTATGAAAAATGAAATGAAATTAATTTATGAAAAACAACCAATAGTTTTTTTCCATGTTTCCCATCTAAGCAGGGCATATCTTGTTTGCTCAAGAGCAATAAATAATGCCGAGGCCATTCAGGTAGTCCTCGACTTACAGCCACAATTGAACCCAACGCTTCTGTTGTTAAGCGAGACAGTTGCTAAGTGACTTTTGCCCCATTTTGAGACTTTTCTGGCCACCGTTGTTAAGGGAATCACTGCAGTTGTTAAGTTAGGAAAACGGCTGTTAAGTGAATCTGGCTTCCCCACTGATTTTGCTTGTCAGAGGGTCACAAAAGGGGATCACGTGACCCCCTGGGACACTGCAACAGTCATAAGTACATGCCGGTTGCCAAGCATCTGAAATTTGATCATGTGACCATGGGGATGCTGCAACAGTATCAAAGATGGTCATAAATCGCTTTTTTCAGTGCTGCTGTAACTTCGAACAGTCACTAAATGAATTGTTGTAAGCTGAGGACCATCTGTGTATGTAAAATAATCTTAAGTGGTAAATAAAACTCACAATTGTACTGCCCACTGTAATTTTCAGGACTCTTTTTTTTAAGATCCCACGTAAATCCCCTCTCAAATGAACATTTCTTGCAAACAATACCTGCCCTTACCTGCTCTCTGAGCTTTGATCTTCTCTCCACCCCAGAGAAGAAGTAGCGTCAAGATGGAAGCGATCAAGTATCTTCCTACAAAAGGCATCTCTGCTTACTTCCCAGGGATAACACAACTTTTTTTTTTTTATTCTCCCCTTTAGTATATGGAATTCTTCTACAGATCCATCCCTGAGAAAAGGAGATTTTTTTAAAAAAAAAAGAGAGAGAGAGAGAGAGAGAGAGAGAAACATGAGAATAATGTAACCAACATTCTTCAACTAAGAAATCACCACTTTAAAAGGGTAGCACCAAGAAGATAAGGGGGATATCAGATCTGATTCTCCAAAGGTACTTATTTCCCTTTGCCCTGAATTTTTTTTGAAGGACTCTCAGTATATTGTGTTACACCGAGAGACATCTCGGACATTTTCAAATTGAACAGTTGATTTTCGTGGAAAGGAGGCACAGTCTACTGTAGCTATCTGATAAGAAAGATATGAAAACACAGCACACTAAGAA
Source organism: Azemiops feae (assembly GCA_023970755.1). NCBI lineage: Eukaryota > Metazoa > Chordata > Lepidosauria > Squamata > Viperidae > Azemiops > Azemiops feae. Next base: position 135,799 of record JALGBA010002220.1, on the reverse strand, counting down.
TGGAATGGAATGGAATAGAATAGAATAGAATAGAATAGAATAGAATAGAATAGAATAGAATAGAATAGAATAGAATAGAATAGAATAGAATAGAATAGAATAGAAAAGAAAATATGGAATGGAATGGAATGGAATGGAATGGAATAGAATAGAATAGAATAGAATAGAATAGAATAGAATAGAATAGAATAGAATAGAATAGAATAGAATAGAATAGAATAGAATAGAATAGAATATATGGAATGGAATGGAATGAATAGAATAGAATAGAATAGAATAGAATAGAATAGAATAGAATAGAATAGAATAGAATGGAATGGAATGGAATGGAATGGAATGGAATAGAATGGAATGGAATAGAATAGAATAGAATAGAATAGAATGGAATGGATATGGAATGGAATAATGGGAATAGAAGAATGGAAGAATAGAATAGAATGGAAGGAATGGAAGAATGGAAGAATAGAATAGATAGAATAGACTAGATAGAATAGAATAGAATAGAATAGATAGAATATATGGAATGAATGGAATGGAATGGAATAAGATGGATGGAATGGAATGGAAGAATGAATGAATGGAATGGACGAATGGAATAGGAATAGAATAGAATAGAATAGAATAGAATAGAATAGAATAGAATAGAATAGAATAGAATAGAATAGAATGGAATGGAATGGAATGGAATGGAATGGAATGGAATGGAATAGAATAGAATAGAATAGAATAGAATAGAATAGAATAGAATAGAATAGAATAGAATAGAATAGAATAGAATAGAATAGAATAGAAGCTGGAAGGGATCATGGAGGTCTTCTAGTCCAGCCCCCTTCTCAAGCAGGAGAACCTATACCTAATCATGAAGTCTAGCAGTACCTATGCTCAGATAACACCCCAGGCAGAAGTCACTAGGGTCTGTGGACTTATTGGAAAGACTAGTAGTCAGGGACCTCTTTCTGGAAACACTTTGAAGTTGTGTCTCTGCTTACAGATCTCGAGGAAAAGCAGAAACTCCCTTTGAAGGAAGAATAAAAACGAGGGAAGGAAGATAACCTATGCAAGGTGAACATGTCACAGCTATGACATAACTCCCCCAAACTCTGTTCCAATGTCGGTAAGATCATCATTATTTGATTGGCGTGGATTTAATTTAGGATTTAAGGTTTAAAATCCATTAACTAGTATGTGGTGGCTTGCTGCTAGCTATATGATGAACTATTTCATTACCTTGCTTTTGGAGTGCCCGTGATTTTTATGTTTAAATATGCACATAACAAGAAATAAAAATTACTTCTGCTCTCTCTTGAATTTAGCCTCTTGAACGGGTCTTAGCTGCATCATGTTTCTGATATAAATATAGCCCAAAGTAAACCTCACATACTGAAGCTGAAGCTCAAATACTTTGGCCACCTACCGAGAAGAGAGGACTCCTTGGAGAAGACCCTGATGTTGGAAAGATGGAAGGCAAAAGGAGAAAGGGATGGCAGAGGAGGAGATGGTTAGATAGTGTCACTGACGCAATGAACATGAATTTGAGCAAACTCCGGGAGACAGTGGAGGATAGGGGGGCTGGCATGCTATGGCCTATGGGTCATGAAGAGTTGAGCCTGACTTAGCAACTGAACAACAAAAGTGAACCTCACACAAAAGCATTTGTACATGAAACAATTTTCAGCTGTGTGGCTTTCTCACAGGATTCCTTGCTCCTTGATAATCACCCCTCCCCCCAAAGGTGAGATTAAGAAGAAAGGGAGTATTGTTAATCCTTTCTAACTGAAGTGGCTGGACTTTATACACAGACATGCAAAGTTACTGGTTTTGAAAGAGCAGATTAAAAGGTCTTTGTTGAAGGACCAAAGGGAGAAGATTATTGGAAAAGAACAGAAGACTGTTGAGGACAGAAGATTGGAAATTATCCTCGGGGCTTTTCTGTCTTCTTCTGTGGGGACTTGGGCCTAATTACAGTAGCTCTTTCTGAGCTGAACTGGCAGAAACATTTCAAGTAGACGGCAGTAGCAATTCTCTTGTTTCATTGAGCATAGCTAGGACATCCCTCTAGCTGTGTGTTCCATTAGAGGACTGGAGGCTAAAACAGTTCTAGTTCTCAGATAGATTATTCAGAATTGAACTATTAATTAACTAAGAATTGAACTAAGAATTGAACTTGTCAAGATGTTTCATCTCCTACTATGCATTAGCTACACTTCACAAAAAAACAAAACCTCAACAAATATAAAGTGGTGTGTTCCCAAACAGAGAGCAAGAAGAAAAGAAGAAAAGAACTAAAAGTGTTAAAAGATAAAAGAATAGCAGAAAGATAGAAAAGAGAGGGGGGGAAACCACAAAGAAAAATATAAAAAACAAAATAAACAAATGAATCTTGAAGATCTTGCATTAAGTGTCTTTATTCAATGAAGATATGCAAATATTACTAGGATAAACAGGTAATATTCAGATTTCAATAATGGACATCCCTACAGAGATAACAAAAGAGGAGATGACAAATTTAGGGGGAGGGGTTGACACATTTTGTTAGAAGGAATTGAAGGTGGTTCCAAGAAAGGCTGTATATGATGAAGGGTGATAAAGAAACTAGAAACAAGAAAACTTTCTACTAGATGAATATCTTCTTCTAGGTCAGTGGTGGCAAACCTATGGCACAGGTGCCAGAGGCGGCACTCAGAGCCCTCTCTGTGGGCACGCGTGCCGTCGCCCCAGTCCTAGGCTTGGTTTTATAAAACCTTTTCGCTTTAGGCCTCCGCCATGTACAAAAAAAAAAAGGGTTCAATCAATCAGTCAATTTCAACTTCTTGCGGGGAAAAAAAAGATCTTGCAAAGTTGGAATTGATTGATTGAACTTTTTAGTCCCACCCAGTCTGCCGTTACCACCACAGCCACGCCCACCCAATGGGCCACACCCACCCAATGGGCCACACCCACCCGGCATCCAATGATGCATAAGTGGGTTTTGGGTTGCAGTTTGGGCACTCGGTCTCTAAAAGGTTTGCCATCACTGGTCTAATTTAATGAAGAGAAGGACGAGGGGGGACATGATAGCAGTGTTCCAATATCTCAGGGGCTGCCCCAAAGAAGAGGGAGTCAAGCTATTCTCCAAAGCACCTGAAGGCAGGACAAGAAGCAATGGATGGAAACTGACTAAGGAAAGAAACAACCTAGAACTAAGGAGAAATTTCTTGACAGTTAGAATAATTAACCAGTGGAACAACCTGCCTCCAGAAGCGATGAATGCTCCAACACTGGAAGTTTTTTAAAAGAGACTGGACAGCCATTTGTCTGAAATGGTAGAGGGCTTGCTGCCTGAACAGGGGGTTAGACTAGAAGACCTCCAAGGTCCCTTCCAACTTTATTATCATTATCATTATCATTATCATCCCTGACTTTTTTTTTTAAAGAACATAAATGAATGTATGGATCTGCCTGTTTATAAATACATACATGTGCATACAAAGGATTGCCACAGATAAAAAAGTAAGGTGGGAAGAGTAACATGTAAAGTCCTGAATTGCTGGGAATCAGTGTGGGATCACATTCTTCTCTAGCAACCTGTTTGGGCAGTAGAATTTGGGGGAGAAGCTCTTTACTCCATCCCCTGTTATCAGAGATACTTTACAAGGAACATGAGGAAAGTCTCATTACTGTCTGCATGTTGACGCTCTCTACTCTACAGTGGAGGGGAGAAATCCTCCTAGATGTTACCTCGCTGGGCAATGAAAAGTCTGCAAGAAAACAACCAAGCTAAGAGAACTTCAAGGACCCCACAGAAATCCTTCCATTTGGCTTTGATAAATAAAGCGATTTTGCCTATTCAAGTTGGATAGATACCAAATTTGTGTCCCTATTTGTATGTTTGTGATTTTTTTTTTTTTTTACAGCTATACCTTTAAAGGGTTTTCAAATCCAGGTTTTCCATCTCTTGGTAGGAAAATGAGTGAACAATCACATATTTTTATGGCAGTTTCTATCAGGGATAAAGGTAGTTCCAAGCCACTGAGAATATTTATACAATAGAAGTGTCAGTAAAGAGAGAAATTAGCTATTTCTAGCCTCAGTGTAGCAGCACATTTGACAGTGTTACTATGTCGGGTTTCTACATATATATTATTTTTGGAAATAACTTGAAAGAAGTGCTTCAGATGTTGCATGAGTATGACCCAGAACATCTCTGCTATTCTTTAAATCAGCAGGTCCTTTTTCAAGTTTCTGTACCAGCCTGGGGAGGTAAGACATAAATTGTGGCTGCTTTGATACAACTCTTAAACTAGCTGTGCTTTTTTTAAACTCAAACATAAGCATGAAAAAGGACGAGATACTAGAAGGAATAGCTATGGAGCAGTTGTGCACATAGACCTATTTTTTAAAACAAAACATTGAAAAATGGCAAATGTTATTTTATTTTTAATAATAATAATAATAATAATAATAATAATAATAATAATAATAATAATAATAATAATAATAATAATAATAATAATAATAATAATAATAATAATAATAATAATAATAATAATAAAGTTGGAAGGGACCTTGGAGGTCATCCAATCCAACCCCCTGCTCAGGCAGGAAACCCTACACCATTTCGGACAAATGGCTGTCCAGTCTCTTCTTAAAAACTTCCAGTGTTGGAGCATTCACCACTTCTGGAGGCAGGTTGTTCCACTGGTTAATTGTTCTAACTGTCAGGAAGTTTCTCCTTAGTTCTAGGTTGCTTCTCTCCTTGATTAGTTTTGTTTTTCTGAACCGGATTCACTATTCATCGTTTCACGTTGCTGCATTTTTATGCCAAGCATCAAAATCTACAGCGCTCTTCACCAAATTTAGTTGTAAATTTTAAAATGGTGTCTGCCGTGTGTGTTGCATTTCAACACCCATCAATTACAATATTCATTAATGTTTCAGGAAACATTTGTGAATGGGGGGGGGGAGTTATAGGTTTTATACTGTAGATTTTTAATGCTGTAAGATACCTGAAGTCACAATTTGTTTAATGATAGATATAAATAAAGTGGCAATTCTGTGCACCTCTGTTCAATTAGTAAAGAACACTGAAACCAGTGGGAACTATTTCCCATGAACATATCTTGCATGAAGTTGCAACATTTTCCCCATTCAAGATCAAATTCTAAAGTCTTATTCAGAATCTGGAAACCTTCCAGCATTTGAAGCAGCTGGTTTTAAAAACTGTTTTTTTGTGCCAGGCTGTATATTTTAACCATTGTCCACTAGGTGTCCTAGCAACACCATAAGATACAGTTGAAGCTTTTTTGCAGACAAGTACACACACACACACACACACACACAAACAAACACACAAACACAAATAATGATACAGTACTGCAATCCAGTTCAGCAAATTCTGATATTAAATGTTTTGGAAAATACCAATGCGGTCTATTTAAAATGATTGAACAAGCTTGATGCTCACTATTCTCTTTTATGAGAGATATATTTCATGTAACTTAAACAAATCAGGAGCCAGGTAGCATAAACCGGTCAGTCCTAGAGGAGATCAACCCCGACTGCTCCTTAGAAGCCCAGATCCTGAAGTTGAAACTCAAGTACTTTGGCCACCTAATGAGAAGGAAGGACTCACTGGAGAAGAGCCTAATGCTGGGAAAGATTGAGGGCAATAGAAGAAGTGGACGATAGAGAATGAGGTGGCTGGATGGAGTCACTGAAGCAGTAGGCGTGAGCTTAAATGGACTCCAGAAGATGGTAGAGGACAGGAAGGCCTGGAGGAACGTTGTCCATGGGGTCGCGATGGGTCGGACACGACTTCGCAACTAACAACAACAACCGTAAGTTGCAGCATCAGATGCACAGAGCACTTAAACTGATAGAGGATTTAGCCATTCCACTGTCTCTTGGGTAACCATCTTACTGTCATTAATAATAAAATCAGATTTCTTACAATTCCCAAATTAGTACTTGAATTAATTTGGTAAAGAGACCTCAGCCAATAGTAATTAAATATTAATACAGCTAGACAATACACATACACGAACACATACTTTGGGCAAACTTTCAGTCTGATAGCCAGATTGGGAATTTGGAAATCATTTTTTTTTTATTATTATTTATTCGTCAAGCAAACAAAAATTACAAATTTGAATGAACAAAATAATAATAATTAAAAAAACCTAAAACGTGACAGGGACAATAGAGACACATTAGTGCACTTATGCACGCCCTCTTAGGAACCTCTTCAATATGGGATGAGGTCCACCGAAATTAAGTTGGAATTAGGACTGTGAAAATGAGTAGCTGAGAGAACTGAATTGGATAAGGTATTTCAGACTTCTATACCTGTGTTACAAAAATCAAAATATTGATAATCAAGTTTAAAGCGGTTTACATTAAGTTTAAAGCGGTTGTTCGTACATGTTACGTTACAATTGAAACTAAAAAAAATTCATTTTCAGGAAAGACGTTACTGTGTACAATTTTGTGTACACTACCCAAATCTGACCACAGGTGTTGCAGTTTTGAACTATCCAAACCAAAAAAAACCTAGGTATTCTATTATCATCTTGTTGGAGGCACTGATAAAAGCACCGTTGGCAGGGACACAGAATAATAATAATAATTAAAAAATGGCACTTGTAAATTTAATCATTTAACAATTCAAAGGAAAACCTGGATGAAAAGCCAATGAGTTTAGGGTGTATTTCTAAACACAACTTTGGATTGATCTAAATCTGGATTCGCCGGCCTCAAAGGGAAGAGGGTGGAGAGGATGAAGAAACAAAAGATGCTTCAAGATGTCACTTTTTGATACTTGCCTGCAGTGTCAAGTTGCAAGTGCAAAAAGGTGGAAATGCATGATGAATTCTGATGGTTAGATCTGGTTGGATTATTTATTTAGCTTATGACAAAAATGTTAAGAGGCACATCAGAATTAGCAATAGCCATAGCACTTAGACTTATATACTTCCCCATAGTGCTTTTAACAGCACTGTCTGGGTGGTTTAAAATATCAGCATATTACCCCCAACAATCTGGGTCCTCATTTTACTGACCTGGGAAGGATGGATTGACAGAAGAACAGAAATTGGAAGGGACCTTAGAGGTCTTTTAGTCCAACCCCCTGCTCAAGCAGCAGACCCAATAACATTGCAGACAAATTGCTGAACAATCTCTTCTTAAAAACCTCCAGTGATGGAACATCCACAACTTCTGAAGGCAAGCTGCTCCATTGGTTGATTGTTCTTGCTGTCAGGAAATTTCTCCTTGAGTCCGATCAGGATCGAACCCTAGGCTGTGCGCAGGGTTTGCCTGCAATACTGCAGTTTAACCACCACACCACCAAGGCAATTACATTCTCAATGACTGGATATGAAACTATTTGCTCTATTTGCAAATTCAAAGGTAGACTATTTACATAGCCCATACATGATGGAGTTGCATAGCCCAGGGGTCCCCAACTCCTGGTCCGTGGACTGGTACTGGGCCACGGCATGCCAGCAACTGGTCTGCACAAACAAGCAAATCCCCATCCATGGGATACAGGCAGCACACACCTCCTCCGGTCCGCAGAAAAGCCTCTCTCCATGTAACCGGTCCCTGGTGCCCAAAAGGTTGGGGACCTCTGGCATAGCCCATACATGATGGGATTGGATATGTTTGGGGTTTCCTGACATGTCTCAGAGGGCATGTTCCATAATATGTCACACTCTCTGTATTTTGGGGCATCACAGCTACATTCTAAAGAGAAGAGCTTCTTTGGGGACATGGAAGAAACCTCCCCAAAGAATGTAGGAATCTTACTTTCAGATGTCTCCATGGGCAATGGCACCAGAGTCGGCTAACTTTCCCCAATGACAGCCAGAACAATCTTTGTGATCTCCTGGCTTGTTAAAACAATCACTATGAGAAGGACCTGCGATCTGGCTGAAAGTGACTCCCAGACAGACTGTTGGTCCAGAAGTTGAACGTGATGGTGCCAACTTATCTCAAATAACTTTTAAGGGGAGCCCCTGAAAAGAGGGATCTGGTTGGGAGGTTTTAAATTATCTCTATTCCCAGTTTGCTACAATTATCTTATTGGCAAAAGCTATAGAGCTAAACTATTAAAAGAGTCTAGATTAAGTACATTTATATTTCAAATTGGTTTATTATCCAGGCCTAGATTATATCTAGGTGTTGCAGCTGTGAACAGTGGTGGGATTCAAATATGTGAACAACTGGTGAACAACTGATGTGAACAATTGATGCCGCTTCCGGAAGTCCGTTCTGGGCCTGGGCAACAAAAAATTAGCTACCGGTTCTGCCGAAGTGGTGCGAACCGGCTGAATCCCACCACTGGTTGTAAACCATTATTCTGAAATATTGCAATGTGTTGTTTAAGCCGTAGGGATTTTTTTTTCTATAAACCCTGACAAAATCAAGCCAGGGCTTTACATACTGGGCGCTAAGACATGGTCCCATTTTGATGAGATTCAACGTTTGATATGCACAATCTAAGTTGGCATTTTGGCTCTTGAGTGGAATGAAAGAAATATTGAGATAACAGCTTCTCTGAAGCATTTCCTGGAGAACATATCAAAGAGGTCTTGAGATATAGAGCGTATTATCATAAATTAACTACGAACGAAGGTGAGAAGATACTTCTTTTTTATTCTTACTTTTTTTATTTTTTATTTTTTTTTCTGCACCTCTTACTCTTTCTTTTTTTCTTCTATCACTTTCAGTTTGCATTAGTTTATACTGTTGTAATGATAAACTTTCATAAAAATACTACCCAAAAAAAAAAACCTTTAAAAAGATTTAAAAACGGAATTTAAGTTTAATTTCTTTTGCAGTTGTTGAGTACAATTCCTTGTTCCAAATACTATGTTTAGAATAGAATTCTCACCTATATTGATCTCTCGCTCTTAAAAGAAGCTATTAATGGTTCCTGACACAGACAAAGTTTAAACATTCTTGAACAAGGACCAGCTGAGACTTTGAAAATATATTTTTGCCCACTGGAGACAGAGACATGGAGTCTGTGGCTAAATATTGATGGAATTCTCTGGCATATAATCAGCTCGCCCATATTTTTGTTCAGGATCGTAACTGTAAAACGGGGTTCCTTTTTTCCTCTTTAATAATTACGTCACGGACATCCAGAAGCAGGAAGGCACACAACATCATTCGCATAATGATTTTACCACGTAATGGCATCACAAGAACATACAGTAATATCTTCATCACATTTTCAAAACTGATACTGCATCCGCTTCTGGAATCAAAATAATGTCCCTTTTATGCTCAGTTTCCAACTTTGAAAGCAGTCAGGTAAGTCCTTGACTAATCAAGGAGAGAAGCAACCTAGAACTAAGGAGAAACTTCCTGACAGTTAGAACAATTAACCAGTGGAACAACCTGCCTCCAGAAGCGGTGAATGCTCCAACACTGGAAGTTTTTAAGAACAGACTGGACAGCCATTTGTCTGAAATGATATAGGGTTTCCTGCCTGAGCAGGGGGTTGGACTAGATGACCTCCAAGGTACCTTCCAACCTTGTTGTTGTTATTATTATTGTTGTTGTTGTTGTTGTTGTTGTTGTTGTTGTTGTTAACCAGCTTCCAATTAGAATTTCCACTGTGCCTCAAATATACACATATTTGAAGAGAAGACAGTGAATTTTAAGCAGAGAAGGCAGAAAGAATGTGAGGTTAAATTCCTGCCTTGATGTGGGAACTTTTTAATTTCAAAATAAACACCACAGACAAGCATTAACCAAGTGGCTACAGGATCGTCTGAAGGATCATATTTCTTTCTCTGAGAATCTGACTGGTTAGATCTCCTGCAGATCTAACTATGAGAAGTGGATTTCATAGACCATGTAAGACAATCTCTGGTTATGGACAGAAATTTAGCTGTGTGTTCTGCTCACTCCAGAACTATCATACTTCCTTTGTTAAACAACTGTTACAATTGCAGCTAGCCCTACACTTACAACAGTTCATTTAGTGACCATTCAAAGTTACAACGACTCCAAAAAAAGTGACTTATGACCGTTTTTCACACTTATGACCGTGGCAGCATCCCCATGGTCACGTGATCAAAATTCAGACACTTGGCAACTGACTCATATTTATAATGGTTGCAGTGTTCCCGGGGTCATGTGACCTTCTGACAAGCAAAGTCAATGGGGAAGCCAGATTCACTTACAACCATCTCATCATCATAAATCAGAAGAAGGAGGAGGAGGAGGAGGAGGCGAGGGAAGGATGGAGGAGGAGGGAGGAGGAGGAGGTAGGAGGAGGAGGAGGAGGAGGAGGAGGAGGAGGAAGAAGAAGAAGCAGAAGAAGACGGAAGAAGAAGAAGAAGAAGAAGACGAAGAAGAAGAAGAAGAAGAAGAAGAAGAAGAAGAAGAAGAAGAAGAAGAAGAAGAAGAAGAAGAAGAAGAAGAAGAAGAAGAAGAAGAAGTAGTAATAGTAGTAGAAGTTGGAAGGGACCTTGGAGGTCATCTACTCCAACCCTCTGCTCAGGCAGGAAACCCTATACCATTTCAGACAAATGGCTGTCCAGTCTCTTCTTAAAAACTTCCAGTGTTGGAACATTCACCCGTTCTGGAGGCAGGTTGTTCCACTGGTTAATTGTTCTAACTGTCAGGAAGTTTCTCCTTAGTTCTAGGTTGCTTCGCTCTTTGGTTAGTTTCCATCTGTTGCTTCTTGTCCTGCCTTCAGGTGACTTTGGAGAATAGCTTGACTCCCTCTTCTTTGGGGCAGCCCCTCAGATATTGGAACACTGCTATCATGTCATCCCTCATCCTTCTCTTCATACCCAATTCCAGCAACCGTTCTTTATATGTTTTAGCCTCCAGACCTCTAATCATCTTTGTTGCTCTTCTCTGCACTCTTTCTAGAGTCTCAACATCTTTTTTACATCGTGGTGACCAAAACTGGATGCAGTATTGTGGCCTTACCAATACATTATAAAGTGGTATCAACTAGCCTAACAACTGCGGTGATTCAGTTAACAACTCGGGCAAAAAAGGAGATAGAAAACCCAGCACTGCTGCCCAAGTACACTTCAGGATCATCTTTAAAATGAAATAGAATTTAAAACAAAAATAAAGTCAAGTAGAATTTGAATCGGTGATTATGCCTGAGCGTTTCTGAGGAGTACCAAAATAATCTCCAAGGGATTCTCTGTGTCCAAAAATGCTTACTAAGAATTTCGTTCAGAGGATACAGTTTTTACCATCAGAAAGAGACAGAGAGAGATGGAGAGAGCCAATTGCCTTCTGCTATTTATATTTTGGGGGGAAGTTATTCTGGCTCCACGGGATGAAATCTAACCTTTTCTTTTTTAGTACAGTACAGGAATTGTGTTAATAAAAGAACTAATGTGTCATGCCTTTTTATAGGCACTGAACATCGGGCAGGGGAAGGAGGGTGGAGCCCCTAAGCTTAAACTGGTTTAGGGGGAAAAAAGGGTTTCTGTTTCTCTTACATAGAACAAGGTTTGGAGGAATGTTATTCTGATTCTGGAGAGCATAACACCAGTCATGTCACTAGAAGACAAAATCACAAAACTGCATCTCATTTACTTGGCCATACTCTGCCACATGCAGAGGAAATTCACTGGAGAAATCAATTATGTTGGGAAGAGTTATCGGTAAAAGGAAACCAGGCTGTCAAAGAACAGGGTGGCTGGACACCACCAAAGCTGACACCAGCCAGAGCATAGAAAAACTCAAAGAAGTAGTGCAAGATCGGAAGAGGTGGAAAGACGTGGACCATAGAATCACCAAGAGTTGGACACAACTGAATAGATAACATCATCATCATAGTCATCACCATCACCATCACCATCACCATCACCATCACCATCACCATCACCATCATCATAATTCAGGGGTCTTCAAACTTGGCCCTTTTATGACTTGTGGACTTCAACTCCCAGAATTCTTCAGCCAGGTACACTGGCTGAGGAATTCTGAGAGTTGAAGTCCACAAGTCATAAAAGGGCCACGTTTGAAGACCCCTGTCATAATTGTTGTGGTCCTGTAATTCAAAACTTGCATAAACCTTTAAACAGCCGAGTATTTCAGTGTGTTCATGAAACAATCTGGAGAACTGAATAGGCCCTTCTCATCTTATGACTATAGGACAGGGGTCTTCAAACTTGGCCCTTTTATGACTTGTGGACTTCAACTCCCAGAATTCCTCAGCCAGGCACACTGGCTGAGGAATTCTGGGAGTTGAAGTCCACAAGTCATAAAAGGGCCAAGTTTGAAGACCCCTGATATAGGACTCCAAATGTTCTGTGTGTGAAGGAATGGGACATTATGTCCACTTGGACAGTTACAATCGTATACAGAGGTGTCTTCAAGAGGCATCCCAAAAGTCATGCAATGCCCATTGTGACTTTTTGACCATCTTGTGGTTATCCCTGCATATGAGACTTTCCGTTAAAGCAAAGGGTGGATATCTTATGGCCTATGGACCTCATACAACTATCAGATCACTATTCTGGGGTTTCCAGGTCCTCCTCTGCCCATGCTTTTGAGAGTCAGCAGTGTCACGTTCTGCCCTTCTTATGATTGTAAACTTGTCATAATAGAGACAGAGTTAATTGAGTTCTTCTTGAACACATCCCCATACTTTTCTTGGCAACTCTACGGAACTGGTTTGCTATTTATTTCTTTTTTTGTCATTCCTAGCCTGAGCTACAGTACATGATTGGTGTTCCCTTGTGAGCTGTCCCTCAAATCTTCACCTCTCCCAACCCAGCTTAGCTTTTGAATCCAGATACAGTGGGTTAAATGTTGCTGCTTGTTGAGACCTAAACGCTTAGAACAGGCTTAAACCTTTGAAATAACCATCTAATTTCCCCTTAAGGCCCAACTTCTCCAAAGAACACGGGGGAGACCCTCAAAGGCATGTTCCTTTGAGGAAGAATATTTGATTTGGCTTTTCCTTGTAGGTCCCTTGACACCAAAATTACACCCTCATCTTTCTTTCTTTCTTTCTTTCTTTCTTTCTTTCTTTCTTTCTTTCTTTCTTTCTTTCTTTCTTTCTTTCTTTCTTTCTTTCTTTCTTTCTTTCTTTCTTTCTTCCTTCCTTTCTTTCTTTCTTTCTTTCATTCGTTCTCTCTTTCTTTCTCTCTTTCTTTCTTTCTTTCTTTCTTTTTAATTCAGGGGTGTCAAACTCAATTTCACTGAGGGCCACATCAGCATTGCGGTTGTCCTCGGGGGGGGCGGATGAGTGTGGCCAGGGTGGGTGCGGCCTACTGGGTGGGCGTGGATGGAGTGGATGTGGCCTACTGGGTGGGCATGGCCAGCTCTCCATCGTTCGTGTCAAGGGTGCCTGTGGGGGCCTGGGCAGGAGTGGGACAGATCTGAGGGTCTCTGGCAGAAGGGGGTGGGACCAGGGCAAGTGCCAAGGCATGGTCCGCTGGAGGAGCCTCCCCAGCATGCACCCAGGGGGCGGGGCTGACACGGCAGGGGCTAGTTCCTCGCTGTTTCCAGACGGCCTTGTGGAGCTAAGACTGAATGCGTTTCAGCATAGATGGCCACCACAAAATTGTACATTGGCTCCCGGCCGGCCTGGGCCAGGGCCAAGGCAGCAGGGGCTGTTCCCTCACTGTTTCCAGGATGGCTTCGCGGGCCACATGAAACCACTTCGCAGGCCGCATCCGGCCCCCGGGCCTTGTGTTTGACATGTCTGTTTTAATTAATCTGCCTGGGGCATCTGCAGTGACAGTCATTGGTTTCAAAATAATAGACATGATCAAAGACATTGCATTTTTTTATGTGCACGGAGTGGATGTGACACACATTAAAAGGGGGAGGATTCATCTGGTCACATCTGTCAAGTTCATGCTAGTGGACCATTACTGCAGACACCCCTGCTTTTGGTGTGTGAAAACTTGTTTCTGCTAAAATGCAAGTTCATATATAGAAAGAATAACAGAGTTGGAAGGGACCTTGAAGGACTTCTAAACCAACCCCCTGCTCAGGCAGGAAACTATATCATTTCAGACAAATGATTGTTCGGTCTCTTTTTAAAAGCCTCCAGTGATAGAGCATCCACAACTTCTGGAGGCAGGTTGTTCCACTGGTTCATTGTTCTAACTGTCAGGAAGTTTCTCCTTAGTTCCAGGTTGCTTCTCTCCTTGATTAGTTTCCATCCATTGCTTCTTGTCCTGCCTTCTGGTGTTTTGGAGAATAGCTTGACTCCCTCTTCTTCGTGGCAACCCCTGAGATATTGGAAGACTGCTATCATGTCCCCCCTCGTCCTTCTCTTCATTAAACTAGACATACCCAATTCCAGCAACCGCTCCTTATATGTTTTAGCCTCCAGTCCCCCAATCATCTTTGTTGCTCTTCTCTGCACTCTTTCCAGAGTCTCAACATCTTCTTTACATTGTGGTGACCACATAATCTCCCTGGGGAATTTTTTGCTCATTAGTCTAAATGTAATCTCCAATACAATAAATCAAATCCTTCGTGACAGTGGCCACTCACAAATGTGCACTCATGCAGAATTTCAAACGTCTGGAATTTGCCTGCAGTGAGATATCTCTTTCCTATACGGTGGTGGTCGCCAGAAAGAAGCAGGAATAACCGACAGCCGAAACAGATAAATGAACGAACTGAATAAGAATCTCTGGAGACACGAAGCAAAGTGGAGGCAACGGGTCTTTAAACCTTTTCCTGTGGCTCAGGAATTCCCCTGCTTATCATTCATCAAAGTATGGGATTTTTTTTTTATCACTGTCTGGAATTTGTAGTCAAGAGAGGGAAAAAAGGAAGACAGAGAGGTGAATTTCCAGCAAAAAGTGTTAGAGATGGCAAAGGTTATTTTTCTAGAGCAAGAAGAACAAGAATGTAAATCATGTGTGCTTTGGTAAGAAGGGAGCGCAGTGCATATGTTTTGCCACGAGTGGAAAATAAAAGAGTTTGGAAGAAAAAGATTGACAGATCTATTCATTCAGGCAGGCTGCACATTCTATTTAACTGTTTTTGTGCTGATGAATTAAAACGGCCGCTTGTTTCTTTTTCTAGTAGATAACTATGCCAGAGTTTCCACGCTAGAAATGTCAACCAGCTTTCTAAACTTCGCAAGGTGGAAGTCCTCATCTATTTTTAATAAATGTTTAAAAAAATTTGAAGGAGTTACAACGTTTTGAGCTTTAGAGCATTCTTTTCTAGAGCTCCCTTAATAGCCATGAAACCTCCAAAAATGTTCTTCTGTGCTGCTCTAAATGCAAAGACTTTTACAAAGAAGGTAAGTATAACCTTCCTGCACTCCTATTTATAAATATTGACTTTATCAGGACACACATTTGACCAATTAGCCATTTAGTCCCCAAAGCAGACCATTAAAAAGATGTATTAGTGTGTTCAGTATAGAATAGAATAGAATAGAATAGAATAGAATAGAATAGAATAGAATAGAATGGAATGGAGTGGAGTGGAGTGGAGTGGAGTGGAGTGGAGTGGAGTGGAGTGGAATAAGAATAGAATAGAATAGAATAGAATAGAATAGAATAGAATAGAATAGAATAGAATAGAATAGAATAGAATAGAATAGAATAGAATAGAATAGAATAGAGTGGAGTGGAGTGGAGTGGAATAAGAATAGAATAGAATAGAATAGAATAGAATAGAATAGAATAGAATAGAATAGAATAGAATAGAATAGAATAGAATAGAATAGAATAGAATAGAATAGAATAGAATAGAATAACAGTAGAGCAGAGCAGAAGAGTAGAGTAGACTTCACAATCTCTTCATTGGTGGCCCTTTCCTGGTGACCAAACTGGTTAGAGAGGAAAGCAAGGTTGATGAGCCTCTAGAGACCAAAATGTTGTTCCAGTTCATGGAACTGAGTGAGGCCGCATTGGAAACCAGCAATATTTTTCCCTGTGGTGAACCCAGATCAATGGGCTCTGAAGCCCTAAGTAGCTTTGCCTAGAGCCGGCCAGATCATGCCTAAAGACAACAGCTATCACAATGACATTGAAGGACCTGCAGGAACATCTGAGCAATGACTTAGAATCAAGTGTTCATGAGGATGAACAAACTCAAGTGCAATCCACTAAGGAAGGGACACTATTCTCAGTGAAAAAGGAGACCAGTCAATAGATGTTCAGTTTGTCTTAAATAAGGTTACATTTCTCTTGAAAACTCAGATTTTCATGTACTCATAGATGCAGCCCTGAGTCCTGAGGTTCATGTTTGGCTGGAGTCAGATATATAATCATAGTCACTATTTTATGGGAGCATGAAATGCATTTTTTCCTGGACCCAGCAAAGAAATAAACGAGGAAGCATCTATGGGTATATATTTTATGTGTCTACATATTCCTAGTTAACTTTAGCACAACAACTACACCGTTCCTGCAATATTCAGTAAGATACATTTAAATCTCTTCAATCTGTGCCCCCTTAATTGAAAAAAAAAAGATTGTTGTTATTTTTTGGGTGAGAACTTAAGAAATGTCTGCTCCCAAACTCTCAGATTTCCTGCCAAGGAAACTCAAGATAGTTCCGACTTTGATATTCTCTATGTCCAGACAAAGATATTCTTTTTCGGATAAGCTTTGGTTGATAAGCTGCCTTGTCAATTTTGTGTGGACTATTTTGGCATTTCAGATTTGTTATTTCAAAAACAGTCCAGAAATAACAATCAAATCTTTTAAGAATAAGGGGGAAATAGGCTCATGTGAAAATAGAAGCACTTGAATACGTGTTTCTTAAAAAGAACTTAAGAAAAGTGACTCTCATTATAAGGTGAAAAAACTCTGGTTTGGTACAGCAACCAAACAGGAGAGGAACAGACTCCAATGGATAGTTAAGACTGCAAAAGAATAATTGTAACCAGCCTGCCTTCCGTAGAAGATCTGTATATTGCAAGGGTTAGGACAGGGGTAGGCAACCTTGGCTCTTTTATGACTTGTGGACTTCAACTCCCAGAATTCCTGAGCCAGCCATGCTGAGGGAAAAGGGAGAGGTTTCCAAGCTGAGCCATGCTAGCTCAGGAATTCTGAGAGTTGAGGTCCACGAGTCATAAAAGAGCCAAGGTTGCCTACCCCTGGGTTAGGAGGAGGGCTGAGGGCTGAGAAGATATCTGAAGGTCCCTCAGATCCTGGACATAAAACTATTTCAACTCCTTCACTTGAAATGGCACTAAAGGGCTTTCTACACCAAGACAACTAGACACAGAGAGCGTTTTTCCCCCTCATGCCATCACTCTGCTAAACACCTAGTTCTCTCAGTCCTATCTAAAATCTGTGTATATTAAACCATAGAGTGTGGCTGTATATTATTATTATTTATTCTTATTATCATTATTACTTCCTCCTTTTATTGATATTAATCCTGGGTTGTATTAGCAGAGGCATAGAATCAAGATCATGTGAAGTATTAGTACTGCTTTATAAAGCCCTAGTGAGGCCACACCTGGAATACTGCAACCAATTTTGGTCATCATACTGCAAAAAAAGATGTTGAGACTTTGGAAAAAGTTCAGGGAAGAACAACTAAGATTATCAAAGGCCTGGAGACTAAAACATACGAAGAATGGCTGCAGGACTTGGGTTTCGCTAGTCTAAAGAAAAGAAGAAGCAGGGGCAACATGATAGCAGAATTCCAGTATTTGAGGGGCTGCCACAAGGCAGAAGGGGACAGGTTGTTCACCAGACCACGAAAGGGAAGGATAAGAAACAATGGTTGGAAACTGATCAAAGAGAGAAGCAACCTGGAATTAAGGAGAAACTTCCTGACAGTGAGGACAATCAACCAGTGGAATAGCTTGCCTCCAGAAATCGTGGGCGCTCCATCACTGGAAATCTTCAAGAAGAGACTGGACAATCATCTGTCAGAGATGGTATAGGTTCTCCTGCTTGAGCAGGGGGCTGGACTAGAAGACCTCCAAGGTCTCTTCCAGCTCTATTCTATTCTATTATTCTCTCTGTTGCTTTGCATGCGCAGTGAATGCTTCTGTACTGGAGACAAATTCTAATGTCTAAGTACTAATTAATTAGTGTCCAATTACACTAGGCCAAATAAAGTATTCAATTCAATTCATACTGATCTGTAATTGTCCTCAATAAGGAAGGAACTCAAATCCGTGGGAAAGAATAGTAACTTCAACCAATGGTCTACGATAATGATCTATGCAGCTGTTTTGACTTCAGACAGCTCCCCCTCCCTCCTTAATATTACATTTGGTACACAAGGGGCTAGCTGGAGCATTGCCCTTAGGAATTTAGATTGGACCCATTCAGGGGGAGTAAAGGAAGGGTAAAGTCCTAGCTGGGCACTGAAAAATAATTGGGTGTCGGCTTTAGCTGAATGCAACTTCAGTGTTTCTAGGATATGCCGTTCTTCTTGGATGAAGTGAAAAGTTATTTGCAACCACTGGCTTTTTTTTAGCATTTCTATATAATCTAATTTTGGTGCTATGGTGGCGTAGTGGTTAGAATGCAATATTGCAAGCTAACTCTGCCCACAGCCAGGAGTTCGATCCTGACCGGCTGAAGATTGACTCAGCCTTCCATCCTTCTGAGGTCGATAAAATGAGGACCCAGATTGTTGGGGGGGGGGGCAACATGCTGACTCTGTAAACCACTTAGAGAGGGCTGTAAAGTACTATGAAGCAGTATATAAGTCTAAGCGCTATTGTTATTACTATTGGTGTGCACTGCATTTGCTGGAGGTATGGAAAACCATGTCCAAATATTTTAAAGATTTTACTTGTTCAATAGTTTTTGTCCACCAGGCACGTAGTTTAGGCCTATTTGCCAAGATCAAGATCTTCGTTGTACTATAGTTGATTTCAAGTGCTTTCTCAAAGCTGATTGGCCAGAACATTCGTAGATCATTTAAGTCCATTGGTGGTAGAAGATAAATTTTGCAAGCCCAGTATTTCCACTATACTGCACTGATATTCTGCAAGATACTGGAAGATTTGTCTCTAGCAATGAAAGGGAAAGTCAGACATGCCTATTTATATGTAAGAAAAAAGAATCAGTTTTACAGTCACTCAACAGAATGCTGTACAAGAAATCAACTTGGGTGCAGGAAACAACCGGCAAGATTGATATATCGGTGTGTAATTAATGTAAACCTCACCCACTGTAAGATAGAGTTTAAAATATATATTCTACTCTCTACCCTGACATTTCTCCTAAAACAGATGTCAGGACATTTCCTCTTTGGATCTCTGCTTTGTTTCCCAGTCTTCACCTTTATCTCTGTAATGTTTTACTATTTCCTAGTCTGCTTTCTACGTGGGAGTTTAAATCCCAACTTTAGCAGAAGAGGCCTCATTTAAAATTAACTCCTTCGCTGCAAAAGACAAGATTGTGGATATGTTAAGAAGGGGGACAAAAGCTGTTAAACAGGATTTTTAAGTCAGATGAATCTTCCAGCTGTCCCTCCACACTGGAAAGTGGCCACCAGCTATTTCTTTTCACACAAAATATGTCTATTTTGGGATGCTGTTCTTTTTCTGGCATCTGCCATTAAGTGGTCAGCTACTTGTTATTATGTGGTCTGTAATTCAGCAGCTACGTTTGCCCAAAGATGGGAGGAGAAGACAGGAAGTCCTAAACTCTGTTATTAGAGGATGTTGCTTGGACATTTGATTGACAGCTTCAGGTGCTATGAGACATAGATTCTTGGGCTAGCGGAACCATCAGCCACTAACTGAGGTTCAGCCAGATGTGCAAAATCGTGGAAAGGTTCCAGAGGGGATGTATCACAGTTACGATAAGTTATAGTTCTGTATTGTTCTCAAAAGCAAGCAGAGACCATAATGTCATGTCCTAAGAGCTATGGTGGTACAATGGTTAGAATGCAGTTTCGCAGGCTAACTCTGCCCACTGCTAGGAGTTCGATCCTGTCCGGCTCAAGGTTGACTCAGCATTCCATCCTTCTGAGGCCGGTAATATGAAGACCCAAATTGTTGGGGATAATATGCTGACTCTATAAACCACTTAGAGAGGGCTGTAAAGCACTGTAAAGCGGTATATAAGGCTATTGCTATTGCTAAGACCAAACGTGGATGAGACCAGTGGTGGGATTCAAATATGTGAACAACTGGTTCTCTGTGTGGATGCTGCTTCCGGACGTCCGTTCTGGGCCTGGGCAACAAAACATTAGCTACCAGTTCCATGGAACTGGTGCGAACCAGCTGAATCCCACCACTGGATGAGACCTCACATCACAGATGGAAAGGAAGATCTACTTGAAGGAAAAAACATGAGTAGAAGCACACAGACCAAGAGCAGGGGTCTCCAAAACTTGCAACTTTGTGGACTGTCTGTCACAATTCCCCATGCTGGCTGAGAAATTCTGGGAGCTGAAGTCCACAAGTCTTAAAGTTGCCAAGTTTGGAGAGCCCTGACCAATAGCATCATGTTTATGGCAAGAAGTGGGGCAGGATCATTTTTAAGGAGATAGTAGTTTTTAGAGGGGCTAATTCTGTTAAAATACAGGCAATCCTCATTTAAGGACCTAATTGGGACCAGAAACTCCGTAGTTGTAATGGCATGTCTGGATGACCTTAGGAGATAAGGGAAAGGGATGCTGCCTAGAAACCATCAGTTAAGAGAGAGAGAGAGAGGTTATTCTCTAAAGCTTAACTGTCAAAGGAAGAAACTTAGGAAGGACCCACCTTAATTGATCAGGTGGTTAAAAGTGGCTGTGAAAAGTTGAAACCTTCAGTCTTGGGGGATTCTGTTAATGCAGGGGTCTTCAACCTTGGCCCTTTTATGGCTTGTGGACTTCAACTCCCAGAATTCCTCAGCTAGCGTGCCTGGCTGAGGAATTCTGGGAGTTGAAGTCCACAAGTCATAAAAGGGCCAAGTTTGAAGACCCCTGTGTTAATGTAACAATAAAGCAGAATCACCTCATCTAGTCACGTTTCCTATTTAGTTTACTTGGATGGGCTGACAATAGTTAAATGATACAGATGTAAGTGTGTGGGGGGGAACCAAATGACCATGCCTCTGAGCAAAATCAATCCCAGTGGCCAATCTTAAATAAGAACTGCATGGGTCATAAAGTGAAGACCTCACGTGAACACAACTTGTGTCTTCCCACCGGCTTCTCCATTGACTTTGTTTGTTGGAAGCTGGCAGAGAAAGTTGCAAATTGTGATCACAGGACTGTGGGACACTGCAATGGCTGTTTATGAGGAGCAGTCATAACTCCCACTCATTCAGCCCTGACATACGTTCAAACTGTTGCTGAACAAGTGGTCATTAAAGAGGGACCACCCGTAACTTTGTAGAACTCCAGGATTATAATTTACATAAGAAGCAGCTGAAATTCTATTTTCAGCCCAACTGGGAAAAGTTGGGAGGGAGAGAAGTTCATTCAAAATGTGACTTTAGTTATAAGAAAAACCTGCTGAGAGAAAAGAAAAAGAAAATTCCTAAATCTAAAAGAATAACCCAGGGTCTGCCACAAATTAACTGTCAACGCTGCTAACATCGGATGTTCTTGCTTTGACAACATATGGAGATGCAGCCATTTTCCTTCTTATGTTTTACTCTTAGAATTAGAGTTAGAATTAGATGATACTGGGGGGGGGGAGGAGGAGGAATGTGCATGGGAGTTTAGTTAGACATAACAATACTGTAACTAGGGTGAGAACCAAGATTTTTTGAAATAAGAGATGGTAAGAAATGGCGGATTGAAGAACTGGAGGGAAAGCCTGCATTTCAAACTAATTGGAGAATGTGATTTATGACTGTTAATTAGAGGAGGGAATTGTGCTTTGATACTATGTGCTCAGGGGAGGGGAATTCAGATTTTGGCTTGGCCTATGTACGTGCCGATGCTATGTTACTCGAATAAAGATTCTTTAAGGTAAACAATGCCTCGAAGTTCTTTGAAGAGTATCATCTGTCGGAACAATGACATTAACAGTGCTACCCAATACATTGTCTGTGGAGATGCTCAGTCATCCTAATCACAGTTGTCTCAAAGGATAGTTTCTCATAGGATAGTGGAGGGGGGAATAGAAGGATTGTATTTCTTTGCAGTCATCTGATCATTGGCCCTCTCTCTGAGAGCTGTTGGGGCCATTTGAGAGTTTATCGGTACCCTCAGGGTCCCCTGAATCCTTCCATCCCACCCGCCATCAGAACTGGTAAAGCTTCTTGGATGAGAAGCAAAAAGTTTTCTCCTCCTTCCTCAAGGAAAAAAAAATAGTCCTGTTGCCTTTTGAAGAAAAAAACAAAAAGCACCTTTGAGATACCCAATACATTTCCTGAGGGAAACCCTCTGACTTGGGAAATTAACTGCAAAGAAATAAGTTAAAAGAAATTCAATCATTCAAGCAGCGTTGATTTAGGAACCGCATTTTTTTTTAAAAAAAAAAAAAGTTTAGAAACTTGTAAACCGTTTTTAAGATCGGAGACTCAGACAAAGAAAATGAGGCTGAGCTTTAGATCTGAAAGAGTCGATGGAGATTCTCAGCCTTCTTTAAAAATGTTTTGCTTCTCATCCAAGAAGCTTCTTCAGTTCTAATAGAAGACTTGAAACTAAATTTCAGAGGCACTGGGGGAACTAGATTTGTCTAGCCTTCTGAACTGAAGAATGAGGGGATTGAGGAGGAGATAGATAGATAGATAGATAGATAGATAGATAGATAGATAGATAGATAGATAGATAGATAGATAGATAGATAGATAGATAGATAGATAGATAGATAGATAGATAGATAGATAGATAGATAGATAGATAGATAGATAGATAGATAGATAGATAGATAGATAGATAGATAGATAGATAGAGATAGATAGATAGATAGATAGATAGATAGATAGATAGATAGAGCGATGATAGTAATATAGAGAGAGAGAGAGATAGAGATGAGAGAGAGAAATATATATATAGAGAGAGATGAGAGAGAGAGAGAGAAAGAGAGAGAGAGAGAGAGAGAGATGAGAGAGAGAAAGAGAGAGAGACATGAGAGAGACATGAGAGAGAGAGAGAGAGAGAGAGAGAGAGAGAGAGGTTTTCTCTTGTTCCAAAGTACAGAACACAGAATCACGATCTTAAGCAACAAAAAGCTTTTAGTTGAATGCCAGAACTGAGCAGAAGTTTCAACAAGAAGGTTTCAGTCTCTCTTTGAGATGCTTGATTAAAAACTCTCAGGCTGCATGTCCCAAGGCCTAGGACATAAGATTCAGAACATTTGGCCTGAATGACCACCCTCAATTTCCCCTGCCAATTCGGAGACAGCTTCCATTCTCCAGAGAAAGAGACTTCTTTCTCTTTAGCGAGGCTTCAACGGGAAGAAGCATGTGCCTTGAGGTGGCACTTATAAGAAGCTGACATTTCAGAAATAAAAGAAAAAGGAAGTTTTCTGGGGGGAGGAAAATACATGTCTCCAAAACATTCCACAAGAATTACTGTATATATATATACAGGACAGTTTTATAGCCTGTGCTGGTAGGAAAGGCACAAATATCTTTTGAGAAAGTCTCAGCTCTGGGTTGTTGTTGTTTTTCTGCATCAAATTCCAGCTCTGACACGTAGCCTAGAAATGCATGCCCTCAGACTATCTGCAGGAGGAATCCAAAAGGAATTTGCTTATGTGCTTTGCTGGCACTCCTTCCATGTACATTTGTTGGGAAGTCCTGCAGGATCTCCAGGGTGACAATATCTAGCACGTTAGAGGTAGCCATAACCTCACCTGAAGGGAAGCACTCATCTTTGTCAGCTGCAACAGACAAAAATGTCATCTAGGTTTCAGTGGACCATAATTCAAATTCAGAATACAGCTGGAAGGGACCATGGAGGTCTTCTAGTCCAGGCCCCTGCTCAAGCAGGAGAGCCTATACCAGGGGTCTTCAAACTTGGCCCTTTTATGATTTGTGGACTTCAACTCCCAGAATTCCTCAGCCAGGCACGCTGGCTGAGGAATTCTGGGAGTTGAAGTCCACAAGTCATAAAAGGGCCAAGTTTGAAGACCCCTGGACTAGACTTATACAGTTCCTGCAACTGTTCATTTAGCCTTCAGTCCCCTAATCATTTTGATTGTGCTTCTCTGCACTCTTTTTAGAGTCTCAACATCTTTGTGATCAAAACTGGATGCAATATTCCAAGTGCAGTATAAAACGTGACTAGATGAGCTAATTCTGCTTTATTGTTACATTAACACAGGGGTCTTCAAACTTGGCCCTTTTATGCCTTGTGGACTTCAACTCCCAGAATTCCTCAGCCAGGCACGCTGGCTGAGGAGTTCTGGGAGTTGAAGTCCACGAGTCATAAAAGGGCCAAGTTTGAAGATCCCTGGCCTACAAGATGCGAGTAGATAAATTGGTACCATTTTGGCAGAAAGATAAAAGTGTTCTGTGCATCTCGGCATATAGTCATGCTGGACACATGAGCGTGGAAACGTCTTCAGACAACGTTGGCTCCCTCGGCTAAGAAATGGAGATGAGAACTTGCCCCCTAAAGTTGGACACCACTAGAGAGGGGAAACCTTCACCTTTACTGCTCTTAACCATGATCTGACCCAGGACGGACAAGGTTATATAGTGTAAAGCTAAAACATCAGTGAGATTAAGTATATGTTCTTAAAGCGATTTTAGAGAGTTGTAACATAGGAGAGATATTAAATCTCTCTCTCTCTCTCTCTCTCTCTCTCTCACACACACAGACACATATACACAAACACAAACACATACATATAGTTGCATCTAAATTTTCAAACGATGTCATCTGATGGGGTCTGCTACAATCAGCCATCCGTATATGCTATAGTTAACTTGCTGCTATATATAGTAAGGGTTTTTGTTTGTTTGTTTGTTTGAATCAGTTTTTGATTCCTGGAAATTGCATAAACTAGTCCCTGCAATTTTCTTGACAAGGTTTTTGGGGAAGTTATTTGCCATTGCCTCCTTCCTAAAGTTGAGGGAGAGAAATTGCTTAAGGTCACCCAGCTGGCTTCATAACCAAGCCAGTACATTTGGGTCTAGATCTCACAACCTTCTAGCTTCTAGCCTGGTGCCTTAACCACTACACTAACGTGGCTGTTTATAGTAAATAGAAGGGGGGGGGAAAGCTATTTGAAAAATTTCGATGTTCAAAATTAGTATTTAAGGGGCAGTTTTCTCCACACCAATTCTGTTTTCAGCTGCGCAGGATCCTGGTCAAGCAAGGTGACACGTCATTCACATGGACCCTAACTGAGAAACAGCCTCAACCTTTTCAAAAGGAGTGAACATGGGTTATAACATGAAATAATAATAATAATAATAATAATAATAATAATAATAATAATAATAATAATAATAATAATAATAATAATAATAATAATAATAATAATAATAATAATAATAATAATAATAATAATAATAATAGTAATAATAATAATAATAATAATAATAATAATAATAATAATAATAATAATAATAATAATAGTAGTAGTAGTAGTAATAATAATAATAATAATAGTAGTAGTAGTAATAATAATAGTTGGAAGGGACCTTGGAGGTCATGTAGTCCAACCCCCTGCTCAAGCAGAAAACCCTACACCATTTCAGACAAATGGCCATCCAGTCTCTTCTTAAAAACCTCCAGTGATGGAGCATCCACCAATTCTGGAGGTAAGCCATTCTACTGATTAATTGTTCTCACTGTCAGGAAATTTCTCCTTAGTTCTCAGTAGCTTCTCTCCTTGATTAGTTTCCACCCGTTGCTTCTTGTCCTGCCTTCAGGCACTTTGGAGAATAGCTTGACTCCCTCTTCTTTGTGGCAGCCCCTGAGACAGTGGAACACTGCTAGCATGTCTCCCCTCGTCCTTCTCTTTGTTAAACTAGACATACCCAATTCCAGCAACCGTTCCTTATATGTTTTAGCCTCCAGTCCCCTGATCATCTTTGTAGTTCTTCTCTGCACTCTTTCTAGGCTAAGTCTCCACATCTTTTTTACATCGTGGTGACCAAAAATGGATGCAGTATTCCAAGTGTGGCCTTACCAAGGCATTGTAAAGTGGTATTAACCCTTCACATGATCTCGATTCTATCCCTCTGTTAATGCAGCCTAGCATTGTGTCGGCTTTTTTGGCAGCTGCAGCACACGGCTGGCTCCTATTTAAATGATTGACCACTAGGACTCCGAGATCCCTCTCACAGTTACTGCTATTGAGCAAGGTACCACTTATACTGTTGCACTGGTTGCCAGGAATACACCTTCTTGCAAGAATAGTTCCTCCAAATCCATGCAAACGCTAAACGGTGCAGAAAAGCCACCACCATGGGACCCAAGTATGCCCTCTGGCTGGAGAAGCTGGATCCAGGATTGAGGTAGTCACAGTTAGAGGGAAGAAGGAGAAAGGACGAGATGAGGCCTTGATTGGATGTCATTTTTTTCCGCAACGGTATTCCACATGAATGGCTGCAGATTCCACTCCTGTTTTGTGCTGACAACCTGACAGAAGGCCAGGTGAGGTCCACAATGTCGGTGCCACCTCTGGGAAATATTTGGCAGAAGCTATTTGTCCTACTGACCATGATAGCATCACTCTTAGCTTCTCACTATGGGCTGGGTTTTCCCACTGTTAGCATGCTATTCTTAAATGCTGAAACCCAAGAATGCAGCTTATAATTAGAGAGCAGCTGAATATATCAAGCAGGACCATGTATTAAATATCACCCAAAGCAGTATTTTTTTAAAAAAAATAAAAAAAATATATAAAAAAACGGGAATATGGACACTACTTTATGAAGTTACAGAGGAAAGAAAATCAGTGTAATTCAGTTTGCAACATGACATTGACCAAAGCTGGCACCCACCTATAATTTACAGCAGAGTTGTATTTTTATTCTACCGGCTATTTACAGCAAAGCAGATCATGTGTCGGTTAGCAACAAAGGCTATAGATGAAAATAAACATGACCAAAATATTGAAATCAAGCAAGAAAAAAAAAAAAAACTTCTGCATTTTAAACCAGACTTGATTCCGCGGGCAAATAGGGATAGTAGGAAAAGCGGATTTTTTTTTCTTTATTCTTTTAAAGAAAGTCATCCAAATCGATTGGCTGAATCCACCCAAAGAATGTTTGCTCAGAAGGAAGAGCTGCTTGCAGCACGTCAGATATTTCTAGATTTAGTGGAAGGAATCCCAAAATCACTCCTCCTAAATTAAATACTTACTGAGATATAAAATGGAAGACGAGGTTGTCAAAGACACAATGATCAGATGGGCAAAAAATTTCGGATGTAACATAGAATTGGAGAAATGGGAAAAAATATGGGAAACAAACATAAAATTGACTATGTCTGCGGCATTCAAGGAAAACCAGTTGAAGATGTTTTACAGATGGCATCTTCCACCAGCAAAGCTTGCCAAGATGTTCCAGAACAACTCGCCGACATGCTGGAAATGTAAAAAGGTACATGGAACATATTATCATCTATGGTGGACATGCCCAGTTGCGAAAAAATACTGGACTAAAATAAGAAGATGGATGGAAGAAATAATAGATCAACCCGTAGACTGGAAACCAGAGATCTTCCTGCTGGGTATTTTAAATAGAAAATATAGTAAAGAAACACGGTACTTAATCTTACATATAACAACGGCAGCAAGAATAGTCTACGCACAGTTCTGGAAAAATGAGAATATACCATCAGAGGAAGAAGTGATAAGGAAAATCCTAGACTGTGCGGAGATGGACAAATTAACAAAAGAGATAAAAGAAAAGGAAGACACAGAGTACTATCTAATATGGAATAAGTGGTATGATTGGTTGGAGATTAGAAATAATAAATGAAAATAAATGTGGAAAGGTCAAGAAATGGAAAATGTGTGTATAATAATGTATAGTAACAATATGTATTATTCTTAGTATGAAGTATAGTATGAAGGAAGAAAAATGGAAATAAGAAACAATGGGACAACAAGGACAAATATTTTTAAAGAAGAATAAGGGGGGGGAAATGTAAATAATAGAAGACTACCGTTACGAAATTGCTGTTTAAAAAAAAAAAAAAAAAAGGAGTATACACTGTGTGTTTATGTGTGTTATGTTTGGTTGTTTTAAAAAAATAAAAAAAATATTAAAAAAAATAAATAAATAAATAAATTGAATTGAATTGAATTGAATTGTAAGCCACTCAGTGTGTTCTTTCTCAGCAGGAAAGTAGCCTGCAAATCTAATTGAAAAGGTGTTTCTGTTCACTGACAGAGACAAAGCAGCTCCTGAAACAAATTGAAAAGTTGCCCTGGGTCAAAATGTCAGAGCAAGCTAGCGATATCACTTCAATTGACCTAATAAAACAGGCTTTGATGCCTTCGCCTGCCCCGAATTCTCGTTCCTCAAGGCAAAATAGACAAGAAAATTGAATTGTTTCATTAAAAGCACAGAAGGAGACCATTCTGATTCTACAAATCGAAGCCACACCTAGAACATCTACTCTACTAAATCAGTGGAATGAATAGCTTGTCTCCAGAAGTTGTGGGTGCTCCATCACTGGAGGTTTTTTGTTTTTTGTTTTAGAAGAGATTGGACAACCATTTGTCCAGAATGGTGCAGGGGGTTGGACTAGAAGACCTCCAAGGTGCCTTCCAGCTCTGTTATACTGCATTCTATGCATAAGCAGATAAATCTCATCCATGCTGGAAAGAAAATCTTGTGCGTTTCTCACCAAAGCCAATTATTACCTTTAAGGTTTCTCAAGCACCTTGTCCCTTTTGTATGATGCCTCTTACCTGTGAAGTGGGTGAAATCTTCCAGCAATTCTTGGAGAAGCAGGTCACATCCAGCCCTTCAGATTAGACTTACAGCCAGCATGGGAAGCAAACCAAATCCAATCAGAGTGTGGGGCAACTTTCAAATGAAAAAGACAGCTGAAAAAAAAAAGTTCTCTTCTATCCATAGAGTTGAAGGCTCTTCCTTGCAAGTCCTTCTCTCTTTTTTTTTTAGCCAGATTCAAAGATAAATGGCAAAAGAGAAGGAGGAGGAGGCAGTCTCTCAGCTGGAAAGGTTTTGCACCCGATCTCAATATCCCTCTTGGTCAGAGTGAAGCTAACTTTGGAAAGATGCAAAGCAAAAGAGAGAGAGAGAGAGAGAGCAGAGAATCAAGCAGGAGATTTTGGGAGGGGTCAGTAGGAAGAATGAGGGTGTGTAAATTGAGGTGGCGTGGAGGCTGGAGTGGAATTTAAGGAGATGGGGGGAGAATATAGGTAAATGTTTCAACTTGCAACCTTGAATACATTTTTTTTTTTTTCTTTTCTTTTTTCGGGAAAATCCAATTTCATGCAGTGGAGATTATTTTTTTGAGCTTTCCTGTAAAAAAAAAAAAATGTCCTGTTAAGATGACAAGCAAGTAGATGCTCTCACATATTGAGCTGAACTCCGAGTTTGACCACCACATTTTGGAAGTTCTTTGTCATTATCATCTTCTGGATGTTTCTTGAGCTGCCTATTTTAGCCTGTGATTTGGGAATTGAATAGTGGTCTCCTGTCCAGATACTGACCACGTCTGATTCTGTTGAGCTTTTCCAGATCTGGTAAAATTGCAGATGATATATAGACCATGGAGAGTTTTAAAAAGGGGAAGGAAGGAAGGAAGGAAAGAAGGAAGGAAGGAAGGAAGGAAGGAAGGAAGGAAGGAAGGAAGGAAAGAAGGAAGGAAGGAAGGAAGGAAGGAAGGAAGGAAGGAGGAAGGAAGGAAGGAAGGAAGGAAGGAAGGAAGGAAGGCTTTAAAAAAGAAGAAAATGTACAGCAGGGATACGAAATGCCGAGGTTTTCTGTCCAGTATCGGAAGAAGATGAGTTATAAAGTCAGAGTTAAAGTCACAGTTATAATAATAACAACAACAACAACAACAACAACAACAACAACAACAACAACAACAACAACAATAATAATAATAATAATAATAATAATAATAATAATAATAATAATAATAATAATAATAATAATAATAATAATAATAATAATAATAATAATAATAATAATAATAATAATAATAATAAAGTTGGAAGGGACCTTGGAGGTCATCGAGCAACCCCCTGCTCAGGCAGGAAACCCTTTATATCTATATTAGCCTTTCATTTATATCTAAATGAATTTTAATTATTATTCCTAATGGTTATTGAGAATAATAATTTAACCAGCATTTTTAAACAGGTGAATATTTAAAATTCAATCATTTAGAGATAGATAGATAGATAGATAGATAGATAGATAGATAGATAGATAGATAGATAGATAGATAGATAGATAGATAGATAGATAGACAGACAGACAGACAGACAGACAGGCAGGCAGGCAGGCAGGCAGGCAGGCAGGCAGGCAGGCAGGCAGGCAGGCAGGCAGGCAGGCAGGCAGGCAGATAGACAGATAGACAGATAGACAGATAGACAGATAGACAGATAGACACAGATACATAGATACATAGCTACATAGATACATAGATGATACATACATAGGTAGGTAGACAGACAGACAGACAGACAGACAGACAGACAGACAGACAGACAGACAGACAGACAGACAGACAGACAGACAGACAGACAGACAGATAGATAGATAGATAGATAGATAGATAGATAGATAGATAGATAGATAGATAGATAGATAGATAGATAGATAGATAGATAGATAGATAGATAGATAATTAACTTTAACATTTTCTAACTTGCTAACCCCAAATATCAGGAAGACAGACAGAGGATGGATGGATGGATAGATACTTCCCGTAATACATATATACTGTAAACTGATTATGAACATTTTTTTTTCTAGTTACGAACCAAATTCTGGAAATTTTGCTGGCCGAGTGCCTGAAGGCTGTAAGGGTATGCACAAGAAGGAACCGGTTTCAGCTCAATCCTGGCAAAGACAGGCTACGGGATTTTGGTCCCCCGAGACCCAGATGATCCTTCATCTTTGAATATGGAAAGGGTGGCACTTCCCTGGACTGAGCTGGTGGGCAATTTGAGGGTCCCTCATGAACTTACATCTCCTGCTCAAAGAGCAGGTGGCAGCTGTGGTTGGGGTGGTTGGGCTTTGCACAGATTTGTCGTGTGCCAATTGCACACTTTCCTGGACCAGGAGGCTTTGCTCACGGTCACTCATGCCTTGGTCTCCTCCTGTTTGGATTACTGCAATGCTCTTTACGTGGGACTTCTCTTGAAGACTACCCAGAACTGGTTCGGAATGCAGCTGTGTGCAAAGTAATAGGGGCACCTAGATTTACTCATGGAATACCTTTATTGCCTGAGCTGCAATGACCTCCAGTTTCTTTCTGGGTACAATTCAAGGTGCTAGTCATCACCTTAAAAATTCTAACTGCAGGCCGACCTTTCCCCAAGGATATCTACCCTGCCTAGGGTGGCACATTCCTACTCCCTTCCCTTAAATATTGCCATCTGATGGGATCAAGGACATATGCCTTTCTCCGTGGCAGGCCCTGCCCTTGCCCCCCCCCCCCCAAGTTTGGGATATTAGCCTTCTATAAAACTCTGAAGATCTCCAATCACTGGGAAAAGATTGGATAACTGTACATTAAAATTTTGATCTGAACTAGATCTTTGTCATTTTTAATATTATAACTTTTTTAAAAAAATTAGAATAGAATAGAGCTGGAAGGGACCCTGGAGGTCTTCTAGTCCAGCCCCCTGCAGGAGAACCTACACCATCTCGGACAGGTGATTGTCTAGTCTTTTCTTAAAAACCTCCAGTGATGGAGCGCCCACGATTTCTGAAGGCAAGCTGTTCCACTGATTGATTGTCCTCACTGTCAGGAAGTTTCTCCTTAAATCCAGGTTGCTTCTCTCTTTGTTCAGTTTCCAACCATTGTTTCTCGCCCTTCCCTCTGGTGCTTTGGTGAACAACTTGTCCCCCTCTGCCTTGTGGCAGCCCCTCAAATTCTGGAACACTGCTATCATGTCTCCCCTATTTCTTCTTTTCTTTAGACTAGCCAAACCCAAGTCCCACAGCCGTTCTTCGTATGTTTTAGCCTCTAGGCCTTTGATCATCTTAGTTGCTCTTCTCTGATTTTTTTCCAAACTCTCAACATCTTTTTTGTGATATGGTGACCCAAATTGGCTGCAGTATTCCAAGCGTGCTCTTACTAGGGCTTTATAAAGCGGTACTAATACTTCGCGTGATCTTGATTCTATGCCTCTGTTTATACAATCCAGAATTGTATTAGCTTTTTTGGTTAGTTTTATAATTTTAATATGATGTTATATGTTGCTTTAACTTTTGATTGAGAGTCACCCAGAGTTAGTCAGAAGATGGATAGCTATATAAATATTTTAAATAAAAATAAATAAAATAAAATAAAATGTGGGTTTCCACAAACTGTTCAAACAGTTTGAATTTGCATAGCAAACCAGAAGGTGCAAAATGGGTAAATTTGCACAAAAATGCAAAGGGAACATTTTTCCCCCCTCTGTCTTTAATGTCTATTAACACTGTTGACTATTAAGATCACCAGACGCTCACCTAATATTAAAATGGACATATATCCCAATAAAGGAGAATATTTGTAGCTCAGGATTGACATGAGGGGTCCTTGCTGCTGTCTGACTTTGATTGTTTGCTTGTAGACATTTCATTACCCAACTAGGTAACATCATCAATGCTAGATATATGTCCTTCCCTTGTTTGAAGTTCTGAACTCAGATATGGTGCACTGTTTCATACTGAAAAGTTAAGAAGAGAAAGAAGTATTCACAGCTTCTGGAGGCATGTATTCTGGAATACTGCTATCATGTCTCCCCTATTTCTTCTTTTCTTTAGACTGACCAAACCCAAGTCCTGCAGCTGTTCTTCTGGAAGGGACCTTGGAGGTCTTCTACTCCAGCCCCCTGCTGAAGCAGGAGAACCTATACCATTTCAGACAAGTGACTGTCCAGTCTCTTCTTAAAAACCTCCAGTGATGGAGTGCCCACGATTTCTGGAGGCAAGCTGTTCCACTGGTTAATTGTCCTCACTGTTAGGAAGCTTCTCCTTAATTCCAGGTTGCTTCTCTCTTTCATCAGTTTCCAACCATTGTTTCTTGTCCTGCCCTCTGGTGCTTTGGAGATTGTTGGGGGCAATATGCTAACTCTGTAAACCGCTTAGAGAGGGACTATTGCTATGGCTAAAATGGAAGTCAATGAGAGAGAAATATCTAAGCAGGCCAACTGTCTGGGATGCATATAACGAAGGAAGAGCATTTTCCCCAAACTCAGTGCTGAAAGCCAAATGCCACTTCCCAGAGTATTAAAGCAGCTACATCCTCTAAGGCAGGGGTGTCAAACTGCCGGCCCACGGGCCGGACGCATCATCCGGAAGCCACGCACACCCCATTGCCGGCAATGGCAAAACCGTCCCGATACGTTGCGTGACGTCACGTGATGTCGCGAGTTTGACATGTCTGCTCTAAGGCACTCATAGCAGCTGCCTCAAAGGACATCCCTTTGATCATGGTATTGCAAGGCTTATAATTCAGTATTGCAGGCTGACTCTGCCCAAAGTCTGGAGTTCGATCCTGGCCGGCTCAAGGTTGACTCAGCCTTCCATCCTTCCGAGGTCGGTAAAATGAGGACCCAGATTGTTGGGGGCAAGAGGCTGACTCTGTAAACCGCTTAGAGAGGAGCTGTGGAGCACTATAGGGCGGTATATAATCTAAGTGCTAGTGCTATTGCTGTTGAGGGTCACCCCACTCTGCAAAACCTATGGGTCTGATAATAGCCCTTCTCAGTGGTGGCATTCATTGTTTGAAACCCTTTATTCCAAGAATTGAGAATCCTTTGTATTTAGGAAGCAAGTTAAAAGTGTATTGCTCTAGCAGAGATTTTGTTTTGATGTCTCTTCTTTCTTTATTTTTTTATTTTATATTACAATTTGAAGCATTTATACAAATTGTGCTATCCCTTGAGTAGACTCCTATCTGACTGGGCCATCTTATGACAATGGCAAATAGATAAATTTTAAGAAATAATAATAATTAATTGCTTAGGTAGTGACCATTACTGAAAGGGAAAGGGCCATTTCAATAAGTCTATAGTGCCATCTGCTGGACTGTGTGTAACAATGCAGGTCAGCTGAATCTAAGTTGTGACCTTTCGTGGATCACAAATTCAGAATAGAATAGAATAGAATAGAATAGAATAGAATAGAATAGAATAGAATAGAATAGAATAGAATAGAATAGAATAGAATAGAATAGAAAATATGGAATGGAATGGAATGGAAAATATAGAATAGAATAGAAAATATAGAATAGAATAGAATAGAATAGAATAGAATAGAATAGAATAGAATAGAATAGAATAGAATAGAATAGAATAGAATAGAATAGAATAGAATAGAATAGAATAGAATAGAATAGAAAATATGGAATGGAATGGAATGGAATGGAATGGAAAATATAGAATAGAATAGAAAATATAGAATAGAATAGAATAGAATAGAATAGAATAGAATAGAATAGAATAGAATAGAATAGAATAGAATAGAATAGAATAAGGGACCTTGGAGGTCTTCTAGTCCAATCCCCTGACCCTATACCTTTTCAGACAAGTGGCTGGCCAATATCTTCTTAAAATCCTTTGGTGATGGTTCCACTGGTTAATTGTTCTAACTGTCAGGAAATTTCTCCTTAGTTCTAGGTTGCTTCTCTCTTTGGCTAGTTTCCATCCGTTGCTTCTTGTCCTGCCTTCAGGTGCTTTGGAGAATAGCTTGACTCCCTCTTCTTTGTGGCAGCCCCTGAGATATTGGAATGCTGCTATCATGTCACCCCTCATCCTTCTCTTCATTAGAGTAGACATACCCAATTCCAGCAACTGTTCCTTATATGCCTCCAGTCCCCTAATCATCTCTGTTGCTCTTCTCTGTACTCTTTCTAGAGTCTCAACCTCTTTTTTACATTGTGGTGACCAAAACTGGATGCAGTATTCCAAGTGTGGCCTTACCAAGGCATTGTAAAGTGGTATTAACACTTCACGTGATCTTGATTCTATCCCTCTGGTAATGCAGCCTAGCACTGTATTGGTATTTTTGGCAGCTGCCGCACACTGCTGGCTCATATTTAAGTCTTAAGTGACTGTCCACTAGGACTGCTAGATCCCTCTCACAGTTACTACTATTCAACAAGTTCTAAAAATGTCTATTTGCATGAGACTTGCATGAGAAAGGAAGATCTGCTTTCCTGTCCCAGAACAGATATGCAAAATCTGTTAAGAACTGCTTATCATTGCTTGCTACTCCAAGATTAAACTATCAAATTTAATTTGTTATCAAACAACACATCTTTCTCTTTAAGATGTCTAATTTTGGAGATAATTAACAGAGCATACTGTTCTTCATCTGCTGAACTACAAGTAGCCTGAACAGGGCTTAAAATGCATCACATTTTCTCTGCAACATCTTCTGCTTTGGACATCATCAGTCCCTCCATCCATCAATAAGACGAGACATTAATCTTCTCACCAACTGTGGACCAATAGGTAAGAATAGGTAAGAAGTTTAGAAGAACTAATCTAATTTAGGAATAAGCAAAAATGTTGTACACTAAACTAGCAATTTCTGCATCTGATTTTTCATATCAAAATCTTTTTTATGATATTTATGTTGATAATCACCTAAAACTCAATGACTTTTTTCTGTAATGCTGTCAATTCAATTCAGAATTGAGCTGGAAGGGGCCCTGGAGGTCTTCCACTCCACCACCACCCCACTCAAGCAGGACACCCTATTCCATTCCAGACAAGTGGCAGTCCAGTCTCTTCTTAAAAGCCTCCAGTGATGGAGCCATTCCACTGGTTAATTGTCCTCACTGTTAGGGAGTTTCTTTCTTTGGTTAGCTTCCATCCATTGCTTCTTGTTCTGCCTTCAGGTGGCTTTGGAGAATAATTTGAATCTTCTTTGTGGCAGCCCCTCAAATATTGGAATACTGCTATCATGTCCCTCCTAGTCCTTCTTTTCTCTAGACTAGCTATACCCAAATCCTGTAACTATACCCATAATCCTGTATGCTTTAGTCTCTAGGCCTTTAAAATATACCCCCCACACACACACTGGTTTGTCCATTAAAACAAACAAGTGCAAATATTTTACAAGCGATTAAATTACCCCAAACCCCAATTTTAGTGGTCCTGATGTAAAGTTTCTCCAAAATTTCTCCTTTTAGCTCACCCAACCTTATTTTTCAACGACTTTCCTACTTTATTTTCATGACAAATGTTCTCCCTTCATGATTGTGTATTAAAATACAGAGAAGAGCAACAAAGATGATTAGAGGACTGGAGGCTAAAACATATAAAGAACGGTTGCTGGAATTGGGTATGTCTAGTTTAATGAAGAGAAGGACGAGGGGGGACATGATAGCAGTGCTCCAATATCTCAGGGGCTGCCCCAAAGAAGAGAGAGTCAAGCTATTCTCCAAAGTGCCTGAAGGCAGGACAAGAAGCAACGGATGGAAACTAACCAATGAGAGAAGCAACCTAGAACTAAGGAGAAATTTCCTGACAGTCAGAACAATTAACCAATGGAACAACCTGCCTCCAGAAGCGGTGAATGCTGCAACACTGGAAGTTTTTAAGAAGAGACTGGACAGCAATTTGTCTGAAATGGTATAGGGTTTCCTGCTTGAACAGAGGGTTGCACTAGATGACTTCCAAGGTCCCTTCCAACTTAATTATTAATTATTAATTATTAATTATTAATTATTAATTATTAATTATTAATTATTAATTATTAATTATTAATTATTAATTATTAATTATTAATTATTAATTATTAATTATTAATTATTAATTATTAATTATTAATTATTAATTATTAATTATTAATTATTAATTATTAATTATTATTATTAATTATTAATTATTAATTATTAATTATTAATTATTAATTATTAATTATTAATTATTAATTATTATTAAATAGATGATTCCCATTGAGTCCTGGAAATTTTGCTTACCCTCTTTACAAAGTGCAAAGATCACACATTCTCAGATGGGAATCTGAAAACTCTCCAGTACTGCACAAGAGAAAGAAGAGGATGCACGCAATAAACTTTGCAAGTTTGAATTTAAGCAATTGCATTGAATTTATGCTGTAAACTGCTTAGAGAGGACTATAAAGCACTATGAAGCAGTATATACAGTAAGGCTAAGGGCTAATGCTATTTGTATGCATTTATTCTGACGGTTTGATCTTGTGCAGACAGAATTAGCCCCTGTCTCTTTCTTCTGCTGCTCTTAGCGATAGCTAGGTCTTATTATTTTCTGCTTTGCCTATTATTATTATTTTTAATGTACTGGTCATGTAAATCTTTTCTTCCCATGTCTCTTTTGGGTTCTTCCTATGATCTTTCTTATAGGCCAGGTTTGGTCTCTCCAGTACTCAATAAGCCTTCCTGGTATATTATTACTATGTTTTGTCACACAAGTCAGCCAGATGTTAAGACTGGATTTGGCATTTTTATCCACCCATAGAGTTCTTCCCAAAGATCTGGGATGGGCAGATGTTGATACTTGATAGTGTTAGAGGTATCACCGCAGGATGTAAGTTGTTCTGAGTAAAGCTGCCTTTTGCAATTGACTGCTGCTGAATTTGTCAATGCCAATGGTATTCAAGTGATGCTTGCACCCAAGGCACTTATTATTATTATTATTATTAGCAGAGGTCAAAATGTTGGCTCAATTTGTACACAGAGAAGTTAGATGTCAAGATATGACAATTGTTCATGAATTATTTTATCCAATCTGCTCTTTCTCTCTCTTTTTTTTTTCAAATAGGAATTTCCACTCTAAAAGAAGAGATTATTGGAGCATTATAAAAGCCTCTTGATGAATTTCAGCCTGGCAAACATGAATGCTACTGGAGAATATTTGAACGATACAACCACCCACGTTTTCAACTATTCTAAAAGTATCTTTTTCTCTGTCGCATTGATCATCTGCTGTATTGGAGTCCCATTAAATGGAATTGTTATCTGGCTACTTGGCTTCCAAATTAAGAGAAGCCCTTTCACCGTGTTGATTCTTAATTTAGCTATCGCTGACTTTGGATTTCTCATACTTATGACTGTATATTGCATTGAAGTTTTTATACATGTTTTACCCTCAAGAATTCTCCAGTACATCTTCTTTTCTCTCTTCAATGTCACATATATCAGTGGCCTATTTCTTCTGACAGCCATTAGCATTGACCGATGCGTGTCTGTCCTTTTCCCAATCTGGCATCGCTGTTCCCGGCCAAAATATTTGTCCCCTGCTGTCTGCGCCTTCCTCTGGATCTTCGCTTCCCTCCTGATTGGAATTCATTACATTATGCGACATTTATTTTGGAATCTGCATTTGGTTGTGACTGCTGTGCTTTGCCTTCCTCTGATCACAACCTCTACTGTGATCCTACTCATCAAAATATGCCTTAAATCCAAACAGATCAAACGTGGAAGACTTTTAGTGATGATCCTAATTACTCTTCTCTGTTTCCTTATTCTTAATCTTCCATTATATATCTACGTGTTCATCACTCATTTTCTTAAGAAGGAGAATTTCTTTGATGCTATTGAACTGAATTTCTACTTATGTCCGAGTGCTTCTCTAAACAGCAGCATTAACCCAGTGATCTATTTCCTGGTTGGGAGAA
This sequence comes from Azemiops feae, assembly GCA_023970755.1. Classification (NCBI taxonomy): domain Eukaryota; kingdom Metazoa; phylum Chordata; class Lepidosauria; order Squamata; family Viperidae; genus Azemiops; species Azemiops feae. The sequence goes on along the minus strand of JALGBA010002220.1, from coordinate 97,211 downwards.
AGAAAAGAGCTCAGTCCAGGGAGAGCATCAAGGTCATTTTTCAAAGAGTCTTCGGAGAAGCTCCTGATAAAATCTGATAATAGCGTACAGCAACAAGTTCAAACCCTGTGAAAATGTACAATTTTAGCTTTTCCTTAATGCTGGATACCTCTAATGAGTAGAAAAATGTATTTCTTGTGATAGAAATAAAATATAACCAAGTTCTGTTTGCCTCAAAGATAATGTTAAATAATAATAATAATAATAATAATAATAATAATAATAATAATAATAATAATAATAATAATAATAATAAAAGTTGGAAGGGACCTTGGAGGTCATCGAGTCCAACCCCCTGCTCAGGCAGGAAACCCTATAGGGACTAGGTGACATGATAGCAGTATTCCATATCTCAGGGGCTGCCACAAAGAAGAGGGAGTCAAGCTATTCTCCAAGGCGCCTGAGGGCAGGACAAGAAGTAATGGATGGAAACTAGTCAAGGAAAGAAGCAACCTGGAACTGAGGAGAAACTTCCTGACAGTTAGAACAATTAACCAGTGGAACAACCTGCCTCCAGAAGCGGTGAATGCTCCACCTGGAAGTTTTAAGAAGAGACTGGACAGCCATTTGTCTGAAATGGTACTGAGCAGGGGGTTGGACTCGATGACCTCCAAGGTCCCTTCCAACCTTATATTTCGGACAAATGGCTGTCCAGTCTCTTCTTAAAAACTTCCAGTGTTGGAGCATTCACCGCTTCTGGAGGCAGGTTGTTCCACTGGTTAATTGTTCTAACTGTCAGGAAGATTCTCCTCAGTTCCAGGTTGCTTCTCTCCTTGATTAGTTTCCATCCGTTGCTTCTTGTCCTCCCTTCAGGTGCTTTGGAGAATAGCTTGACTCCCTCTTCTTTGTGGCAACCCCTGAGATATTGGAACACTGCTATCATGTCCCCCCTCGTCCTTCTCTTCATTAAACTAGACATACCCAATTCCTGTTATCTGAGTTCATCTTGAAGATTGGAGAAAGACACGGGAAGCAAGAGTTTTCCCTGCAAAGTTTGCCAGCAACAGAATCCCACAGTTATTAGGGGTGGCAACATCCTGCTGGCTTAATGCTTGGACTTATAACATGATCCCCATTTTCAACCTTTCCTGCCGGTTTGCCCAGAAAGTCAGTGGGGAAGCTGGCAGGAGTTCCAGGGCTGCAGGTAGGTAAGTGGCTGCTGCCAGATGAAGAAGCAAGGGGTGTGAGGGAGTTGGAAGAAATGGAGGTAGTGACAGATTTTATCTTCCTGGGCTCCCAAGATCACCGCAGATGGGGACTGCAGCCAAGAAATTAAAAGACGCTTGCTCCTGGGGAGGAAAGCTATGGCAAATCTAGACAGCATACTAAAAAGCAGAGACATCACCCGGCCAACAAAAGTGCGTATAGTCAAGGCCATGGTTTTCCCAGTTGCAATGTATGGCTGTGAAAGTTGGACCATAAGAAAGGCTGAGCGCCAAAGAATTGAGGCCTTTGAACTAGGGTGCTGGAGAAGACTCCTGCGAGTCCCCTGGACTGCAAGGCGATCAAACCGGTCAGTCCTAGAGGAGATCAACCCTGACTGCTCTTTAGAAGGCCAGATCCTGAAGTTGAAATTCAAATACTTTGGCCACCTAATGAGAAGGAAGGACTCACTGGAGAAGAGCCTGATGCTGGGAAAGATGGAGGGCAATAGAAGAAGGGGACGGCAGAGAAGGAGGTGGCTGGATGGAGTCACTGAAGCAGTAGGCATGAGCTTAAATGGACTCCAGAAGATGGTAGAGGACAGGAAGGCCTGGAGGAACGTTGTCCATGGGGTCGCGATGGGTTGGACATGACTTCGCAACTAACAACAACAACATGAACTATGTGAAGGAAGGTCAAGGAAGGTGTGCAGGGGTGTCCAAGTAACTGGGCTGGCAAAGGGGAGGGTGTATGGGTGGGAGAGCAACCTGTGAATTTCCTGCCAGCTTCCCCATTGATTTTCTGGGCAAACCAGCAGGAAACGTTGAAAATGGGGCTCAGAGCCTATGTCAAAGCAGGTTGCCAGCACCAAGAGAGCAATCATGTAAACCACAGGGATGCTGGCATAGCCAGAACCCCAAAGATGGGTTGTAGTAAAACACTCTCATAACTTTAAATGGTTCCTGAAAGAATTGTCATGGGTCAAGGATAAGCTGTATTTCTGTAGTCTCATGGAAAAAAAACTGCAAACAAATAAGGGCATCAGTCATGGAATTGCCTCTCTCAATCATACCTGAGGCTGTTTTGCAATATCTGGAAGCAACAGTATTCCCACTCTGCTACAGGATAGTCCAGATACGTTGCATCTTTTACTCTGAATCTCAGAGAGAAACTGAACAAATTTACGTTATTGGTAAATACTGTGGTTCCTTCCTATTTCTGTTTACACCCAACCCCCTTCCAGTTAATCTCTAAATCCCCTCCCATGTCTCTCCCAGTTCAGCTACTTAAAAATATAGCTGAAAGTTTATTTGTAAATAATCAGAAAAGATGAAGACTCCAACCTTGAAAAAGGGAGGAAAAGTAGTCAAAAGCAGAAAAAAGAGATAAAAATCAGGCTATAAATTATTCACAATTATGTGGAGCTGAAGGAAGAATTAAATCTATATACTGCGACTTTCTAATGCCTCTAGATATTCACAAATGAGAACCTAAAAAGGAATAACAGAATGTTCAACAGAACAACAGAATAATAGAGCTGGAAGGGACCTTGCAAATATTCTAATCCTGCTCTGACAGGAAACCCTATATCGTTTCAGACAAATAATGAAATAAAAGCATAAGAATAAAGAAGAATGAAGGATTAAAAGATGGCAAATTGCAAAGGAATAATATAAAAAAAAAAATTCAACCTAATAGGGTCTTTCATCCCACAAGACCCTTAAAACCAACAGCAGGTGGAAATCAACTGAGCAAAAGAAGACAATACTTAAAATCAACTATTTAATTTATCAATATATCTCACGGTCAAAAGGGATAACATTTTCCAGAGCCACTTTGGAAACCACTTTGTGTGATAGGATGGTCCCAGAGGAAGTAGCCTCTGTTTCTTCCACCTTCAAAGCATAATCAATGATTATGAAACTATACATAGTAGCTACAGAATGGAGAAAGAAAGTAACACAGAAGATACTCTTTAGTCTGTACCCTGGACTATTACAGAAATAATTTGGCAGAATGGGATGAGATAAGCAACACACGCGGTTTGTGAATTGCTAAATTGTAATTGGTCATTTCACCTGAGTGATGTTGTGCCTTCTGATGAAGAACAGAATAACGGAGTTGGAAGGGACCTTGGAGATCTTCTAGTCCAACCCCCTGCTCAAACAGGAAACCCTATAACTTTTCAGAAAAATGGTGGCCCAATTGATTAGATTAGATAACCTTTATTGTCATTTTTCCCTGTGGGCACAATGGCACATATTAAAAATGAAATTTAGTTGCTTCCTCTCAAAGTGTACACATACATAACACACATTTAAAACATATTATATACAACATATGTATAGAGCTACACCCTTACATATAAGCAGTGCTTTTTTTGTAAAAAAAAAAAAAAAAAAAAAGGTGCCGGAACTCACACATGTCATACAACCCACTTTGCCTACCCTACAAGGTTCCATCCAAAAAAGGTGCCGGAACTCCGTTCTGAGCGTTCTATGAGGAAAAAAAGCCCTGCATATAAGTAACATATACATATTATTCACCGTCCATCTTGAATACATAACGGAAGGAGGAAGCTTGAGAGTTCACAAAGTGTTTCTTAAAAACCTCCAGTGTTAGAGTACCCACAGCTTCTGGAGGCAAGTCATTACACGGATTAATTGTGGACTATTTGTGACTCCCTGCATTGTGTGGGAAATGGATTGATGAGAATAGGACATTAGATATGTGAAAGAGTGATGGGTCAATTACATTATTAATAAGAATAAAAACATGATTTACATTGCAAAAAAGGGAAACCCCTTGAGGCCTGCTGTGCAGGGAATCAGCACGGAGTTTCCTTGGGGAAAAACAGAAATTTTTGAGAAGAGGCTGACCAGGCCAGGTAAGGATTCACGAGCTGATCAGGAATGAAGAATTATTTTCATCTCAAACAGGCAGGTTTCCTCTTGTGTTGCAATAAATCCCGACCTTTAAATAAGTACTTTGGTCTGCGTGAACCAGGGTGTAGGAAGACTATAAAGAAAGAAAGTTGTATCATGTTTAGCACGAAGATGTCCGGTTTGTGAGCAGATGTTCATCATAAAACTTCTCAGATGAGGCAACTAGTCCAACTGAAATAATAAAAAAACGATTTCCCTTTTCTTTCTGGTTGCCTACGTTCTACATTCATAGCTTGTTATGTTCATCCATTATCTAGTCACATCACACTTTTCTCAAGATCTGCTTTCCTGTCCCGGAACAGATATGCAAAATCTGCAAAGTTCTGCTTATCATTACTTGCTACTCCAACATTAAATACTATGAGTTATCAAAACAATACAGTTTCTCCTTGAAACGTCAGATTTTAGACATAGTTAGCAAATTGTAGTATGGGTGGAGCCTACTCTTCTTCATCTGCTAAAGTACAATGAGCTTTAACAGGACTTAAAACGCATCACATTTTCTCTGCAGCTTCTTCTGCTTTGGCCATCATTGGTCCCTCCAGCCATCGATAAAATGAAATATTGATTTTCTTCTCACCAGCTTTGAAGATTTGGACGGATAGGTAAGAATAAGTAAGACGTTTGGAAGAACTAATCTAATTTAGGCATATGCAAATGTAAAAATATTTGTCTCCTAAACTAGTCACTTCTGCACCTGATTTTTCATATCAATTTTTGGGTGATATTTGTAGGTTGAGAGTTATCTAAAACTCAGCTACTTTTTCCTCTAATGCTGGCCATCAAAATGCAAATTAAATTATCCAAAACTCCAATTTTTAAGGATCCTGATATAAAAATTTCTCCAAAATTTATCCTTTTAGCTCACTCAACCTTATTTTTTCCTCTTTGTTTTCAGTCTTTCTATATTTGTGATAGGTAAACAACCCTTCTTCCAGTAGTTCTGCATCTGCCAGCCCTGGTTGCTCAGCCAACCATGTAGAATCCTGTAGCTCCCTTGACACCAGATGTCTAGGAATTCCAGCACCCAGCTTGGCTCTTGTTGACCCAGATGACAACTGCTTTTGGTATGGGTTTCTATAAATTACAGAAACACCCTTCCTCATTGTTTCCTCATGCAGTCAGCCAGATGTTTAGACTTGATTTGGCATTTTGGTCCATTTATCGAGTCCTCCTCAAGGACTTGGGATAGACAGATGTTGATGTTTGATGGTGTTAAAGGTATCATCACTGGATGTAAGCGGTTCCAGGTAAAGCTGCCCATTGCAACTGACGGACGGGGAATTTGTCAGTGGCGATGGGGTTTAAGTTCCAGTTGTTTTGGGACTGGACCCGAAGTGTCTATTGCTATTGATGTTACCTTTGCTTTCTTTTGCCACAGTCGTTCAATTTCTATTTTCAGGCCTTTGCATTTTGTAACCAGCTTGTGCAACCTTTTTTGCAGCAGCTAACCTGGTGACCCATTGTTCCTTCAGCTTCTTTGCAGAGGCGGCACTTGCTGCCTGTTGCTGACTTCTCAATTCTGGGTTTGCAGACATTTGCTTTTATGGCTCGATCTTGCGCCTCTGGCTAATATCGAGGATGATGTTATCGCTTCACTTGTGTCCGAGTCTTGGCGATTCTATGGGCCCGGTCTCCCCACATCTTCTGATCGTGCACTACTTCTTTGGGTTTTTCTATGCTCTGGCTGGTGTCAGCTTTGATGGCGTCCATCCATTGCAACCGGTCTGTGCTATCTTCAAACATTGGTCCACTGTTCCTTCAGCCTCCTTGGCTAAGGCGGAACTTGCTGTCTCTTGTGGTCTTCTCAATTCTGGCTTTGTGAGCATTTATGCCTAAGGCTGGATTTCATGCAGCCAGAATTGGTCCTTCTATCACTTTCCTCAAATTTTCTGCTCTTAGCCATTGCCAGGTCTTGTTATAATCTGCTTTGCCTACTTTTTTTTTTTTTAATGTACTGACCATTTAGTGCTTTTGTTGCCCTGCCTCTTTTCTGTTCGTCATTTGTTATTGTAGGCCAGTTTGGTCTCTCCACTATTCAGTAAGTCTTCCTGGTATGTTATTACTACGTCACAGAGAGCCAAAATCCATTTATCGAGTCCTTTCCAAGGACCTGGGATAGCAGATGTTGATGTTTGATGGTGCTAAAGGTATTGTCGTAGGATATAAGCTGTTCTGAGTCAAGCTGCCTTTTGCAATTGACAGATTGCGAGTTTGTCAGTGCCAATGTCATTGAAGTGGCGATCCAGTTATTTTGGCATTGCACCTAAGGCACCTATTGCTATTATCATTAGCAGAAGTCAAAAGGTTGGCTCAGCCTGTACACAAAAGTGTTTGGACATGAAGATATGACAATTATTGATGAATTATTTAATCCAATCTGCTCTTTTTCTTTTTTTTTCAAACAGAAATTTCCACTCTAAAGGAAGAGATTATTGCAGCATTACAAAAGCATCACTTGATGAATTTCAGCCTGGCGAACATGGATGCTACAGCAGATTATTTGGACAATAATACTACCAAAACTTTCCATGAAATCATATCTGACTATTTTGAAAGTATCGTTTTCTCTATCGTACTTATCATCTGCTGTATTGGAGTCCCATTAAACGGAATTGTTATCTGGCTGCTTGGCTTCCAAATTAAGAGAAACCCTTTCACAGTATTGATTCTTAATTTAGCTATTGCCGACTTTGGATTTCTCATACTTATGACTGTATATTGCATTGAAGTTTTTATACATGTTTTACACTCAGGAATTCTCCAGTACATCTTCCTTTCTCTCTTCAATGTTACATATATCAACGGTCTGTTTCTTCTGACAGTCATCAGCGTTGACCGATGCGTGTCTGTCCTTTTCCCAATCTGGCACCGCTGTTCCCGGCCAAAATATTTGTCCCCTGCTGTCTGTGCTCTCCTCTGGATCTTCTCTTTCCTCCTGACTGGAATTAGCGGCAATTTAATTCTTTATGAGCTCCACTTGGTCATGACTGCTGTGCTTTGCCTTCCGTTGATCACAACCTCTACTGTGATCCTATTCATCAAAATATGTCTTAAATCAAAACAGCTCAAACGTGGAAGAATTTTAGTGATGATCTTAATTACTCTTCTCTGTTTTCTTATTCTTACACTCCCGTTATATATCTATGTGTTCATTATTCATTTTATTAAGAAGAGGTATTTGATTGATATTCTTGAATTCAATTTCTACTTCAGTCCGTGTGCTTCTCTAAACTGCAGCGTTAACCCGGTGATCTATTTTCTGGTTGGCAGAAAGAAAGGAGCTTGCTCTAGGGAGAGCGTCAAGGTCATTTTTCAAAGAGTCTTCAGGGAAGACGAAGCTCCTGAAATCTGATAAAAGTTTACAAACACAATTTCAGACCCTCTGTAAATGCGAAACTTCTGCTTTTCTTTAATGCTGGTTATCTCTTATGAGTACATAACTGTATTTCTTGTTATAGCAATGAAGTATAATAAAGCTTTCTTTCCTCTCAAAAAATGTTTTCGTCACACAAAATCTTTTGTGTGATAATTATCAAGGATGGTTCCAGAGGAAGTGGCCTCTGTTCCAGCTTTAAAACATAATTAACAAGTTGTTGTTGTTGTTGTTGTTGTTGTTGTTGTTGTTGTTGTTATTGTTATTATTGTTATTATTGTTATTGTTGTTATTGTTGTTATTGTTGTTGTTATTGTTATTGTTGTTATTGTTATTATTGTTATTGCCATTGCCATTGCCATTGCCATTGCCATTGCCATTGTTATTATACAACAGACAGTTTAAAGCATCATTGCACAGAATATCAGGAATAATTTTTAGCTTCTTGTGCCCCAGAGAAACTATACCCATCACTCAAAATGTTATTCTGCAGGAATTTAAGAACTGTTGAACTATTAAAAAAACAGGACAAACAGGACTTTGCAATAGTTATGTTGTGGAGGTTATATTATCAGGTTTTGTAGATAAGGGGATCTGTTACATGGATGGGGTTTTTCTTTTTGGTTTCTGTTTTTTTAAAAAACAACAACAACAACAACAACAACACTTTCCATGCTAACCTCCTGGGTTCCTGGCAAGTCTCTACCTCTTCACTGACTTTAACTTGATTATCTGATTAATCATGATTTTCTTAAGAAGTCAATAACCACATCTTAGTGTCACCTGGTGCTACATCCTGATTAGGCAAAGCAGACTCTCTGTGCACTTTTAGACTTTAATTTTCATACCGGAAGAGAAAGTGTTCCACGTTTTGATTGATTCTCACCTGCTATCTGGCACTGACCCCTATTCCTTTTATAAAAACACCTCTGAAGTTTTCTGTTCGGTCTCTACTTCCACGTGTATCAAATTCTACAGTCCGTTCTTTGAACATTGTCACTCATGATGGACTTTCCTTCTTGTCAATGAACAGTCTGAACTTCATCTAAATAACTATCACATTTTCTCTGCAGATTTGATATAGCCAATCACTTTAGCCAATGGTGGGATTCAGCTGGTTCGCACCGGATCAGTAGAACCGGTAGCTAATTTTTTGTTGACTTCGGCGAACCGGCTGATGTCTTACCCCTTTTTCACAAGGCTTAGACGGACTGCTGGAAGTGCATGGATGCCACTTCCGGAGGTCCGTTCTGAGCTGGGGAGGTCTCCCAGGCCCAGAACAGCCCACTGGAAGTGCATGGACACCACTTTTGGAACTCCATTCTGAGCCAGGGAGGCCTCCCAGGCCCAGAATGGCCCTCTGGAAGTGCATCCATGCCACTTCTGGTGGACCGTGAGTGGACTTTCCTTCTTGTCAATGAACTGTCTGAACTTCATCTAAATAAAACTTTACCACATTTTTTCTACAGGTCTGCCATTGCCAATCACTTCAACCTTCAATATCAGGACAATAATCTTCCACTCTCCAACTTTGAAGAGCTTGGTCCATTACTTTCAGATGTGTCATAATTTTGGAACACTTAATCTGTCCGAGGGAAATGCAAATATAATAACAAACGTTTTTTATTAGCTATGTATTTCTGTATTTGATATTTTAAATTAAAACATTCCATATTTATATCCTGATAATCCCACAAGTCTCAATTGATTTTTTTCTAGTTTTAGCCCTTTTTTCAACCTTTAGGAGGAAGATCAGAGATTTAGGAGCAGAGGTTCATGATAAATCTTCTCAGATGAGAAGACCAATCCAGTTGAAATAAACAAGATTTTTCCTTTTTGTAAGACCTGCCTACGTTTATGGGCAGTCCCCTCTTTCTACGGCTGGTGATTAGCCTGCAAAAACAGGAACCAGAGCTTCTTATCATTTGATGTTCACACTGATTAGGCAAGACACAAAATATATAGAGAGAAGTTGTGTGAAATCTGCTTCCTTGTCCAAGAACAGAAAGAATATTTTCTTGAAGAGATCTGCTTACAACTGTCTGATAGTCCAACATTTAATCCTGTAAATTGTTCAACAACACATCTGACAGGTTCTCCTTGACGTATGTCAAACAAGACTTAAAACTCGTCATATTTTCTCTACATCTTATTCTGCTTTGACCAATGTCAGTCACTGTAGCAGTCAATTACTTGATATAGTAATCTTCTTCTCATCAGATCTGAAGAACCTGGACCAACTGTTTCAGAAAGGTAAGACATTTGGTAGATCTTAGACCAATGCAATAATATTTGTCTGCTTAACTAGTATTTTCTGCTCTTGATTTTTCACATCAAACTATTTAGAAATTTTACACAAACTCCGTAGATCCAGGACTGCAGAGTCAATCAGAATAGAGCAGGGTGGGATCTTGGAGGTCTTCTAGTCTAACCCCCTGCTCAAGCAGAAGACTCTATACCATTTCAGACAAGTGGCTGTCCCTATGAAGTGGTTTTAGTGATCGTGTCGTAATTCAGACACTGAACAACTACCTATTTACATGCTAACCTTTAATCATGATAAGATGTAATTGAAATTGTACAATGATAAACTCAACCACTATTTCCAGAGATTTGAACCCTCCCTGGGTAAATTTTGATAAGTTAATCTGAAGAATCTTTTTTTTTTATGAATTATAAAGAAAGGGAGAGATAGGGGCCTTCATAGATTTACGCAGGAAGAACTTCAGTTAGAAGCAAATGTCTATCAATCTAAGTGGATGTGTTTGCTCTGCTGATTCGGTCCTGTTTTATATTCTTAGCAGTCTTCAGCTGGGACAAAATAACTAGAATATCTGCAAGGGGTATATTAATAGCCCTCTGGGGACAGCCCGCCTCAGTTAATGCTAAGGACTGAACAGAGAAGATGTGTGGAGCTTCAAAGCAATTCCTTATCACAACAAATATTTCATCAAAGAATATCTTGAAAGCAGTAAAATTAGGCATCAAAACCACTTTTTGTGGATAGTAGAAGCATTTACCTCCCTAGTGGTTAGTAGGAGATATTTTTAATTGATTTTATTGTATGGTTTTGTTTTGTTTTTTTATGTTTGAATGTTGTACGTGCCCAGGGTCATTGAGAGTTGGATAACAAACAAGTTTAACATATTTTAGTTGGTTGCATAGACAGTCAGATGTTGCAATTGAATTTGACATTGACCTGGGATGGGCAGATATTACTGTTTGATAGCGTTAAATGTATCATCAAAGGATGTAAACTGTTCCAAGTAAAGCAGCCTTTTGCAACTCATTGGTGGTGATTTTGTCAATGCCGATGCTATCCCATTGGTGTCCATACATTTTGGGATTAAACTGAAGGTTAATTACTATTACTATTGATTGATAACAGAATAAGCAGGAGCCTTGGAGGTCATCTAGTCCAACCCCCTGCTCAGGCAGGAAACCCTACACTATTTCAGACAAATTGTTGTCCAATCTCTTCTTCAAAAGTTCCACTGTTGGAGTATTCACAACTTCTGGAGGCAGGTTGTTCTACTGGTTAATTGTTCTGTCAGGAAATTTCTCCTTAGTTCTAGGTTGGTTTTCCTTTTGATTAGTTTCCATCTATTGTCCTTCCTTCAGGTGCTTAGGTTGACTCCCTCTTCTTTGTGGCTGCTCCTTAGATATTGGAACTTTGCTATCATGTCACCCCTAGTCATTCTTTTCATTAAACGAGACATACCCAATTCCAGCAACCATTGTTCAAATGATTTAGCCCCTCATCATCTTTGTTGCTCTTCTCGGCAGTTTTGCTAGACTCTCAACGTTTTTTTTTATATCATGGTGACCAAAACTGGATGCAATATTCCAAGTGTGGTCTTATCAAAGCATTATAAATTGGTATCATTATATTAATATTATTTATATATCAATAGAGAGAGAGAATATATATAGAGAGAAGCCACTTAGAATTAAGAAGAAAATTTCCTGACAGTTACAACAATTAATCAGTGGAACAGCTTGCCTCCAGAAGTTGTGAATGCCCCAACACTGGAAGTTTTGAAGAAGGGATTGGACAGCCATTTGTCTGAAATATTGGTCATATAGCCAGCTTGTTATTTAGAATGGATTTTGTGTAGTATTATCAAATCAACAGAGAATAGAATAGAGCTGGAAGGACTTTGGAGGTCCTGTCAGGGCCCACTTCAAAATGTCATCCCAAGAAAGCAGAACTCGTGGAAGCGGTTTCTTCCAAAAGGAACTTTTATTAGGAGAAGCTGACAGTAGGCATACTAGACAGGATCTGAGGATTTCCCGCTCAGATCGATAGGTAAAAGTGTCCCAAGCAAAACCCCACTCCATAGTTCATCTAGTCAGTTCAAATGGCCCAATCTCCAGGTGTTAGGTTCCTCGTGGGAACAAGGAGATAACATCGGGCTGTCTCTGGGTGTAGCTGCGATGTTTAGGTGGCTCTTCGCACCTTCTCTGGGAGCGCAGAGATAAAGCAGTCTCCAGAGGTTGCATTTCATTCTTCTCCTCCCTTTGCTAGCTGACAGTAAGGGATGGGAAAGTTCACAAGAAATAATGCAGGAAAGCAAAGTGTTACATTGTAGCAATAGAGGAAGTAAAGGCAATAACCCTCAAGCACTCCCCCCTTCCCCCTAGGAGTATGGTAGAACCCAGGATGAGAAGAGAGTGAGATTCGGGTCAGGATGAAAGAAGAGAAAATAGCAAAAGCGGGAAGGGGGGAGGAAAGGATTGGGGAATCTATTGATATGGGTTCTGACAGGTCTTCTAGTCCAGCCCCCTGCTCAAGCAGGAGAACCTACACCATTTCAGACAAGTGATTGTCTAGTCTCTTCTTAAAAACCTCCAGGGATGGAGCGCCCACGATTTCTGAAGGCAAAGCTGTTCCACTGGTTAATTGTCCTCAGAGAAGTTAAAGATGAACAAATAACAATTATTGAGAAATTATTGATTACACTCTTCTTTCTTTTCTTCCAATAGGAACTTCAATTCCAAAAGGAGAGAGCTGGGTACCATTGAAAAAAAATCTTGTTGAATTTCAGCCTGGCAAACATGAATCCTACTGCACAATATTGCGACAAGAATTATACTATCCATTATTTAGATGAACATCAAGAGACGTCCGCCTGTACTGAGTGTATCATATTGCCAGCCACATTCATCACCTGCTTTGTAGGACTCTCATTCAATGGAATTGTCATCTGGCTACTTGGCTTCCATATTAAGAGAAACCCTTTCACCGTGTTGATTCTTAACTTAGCTATTGCTGACTTGGGGTATCTCATAATTATGGCGACATACTGCACTGGTATTTTTATAAATTTTAGACCAGGAATACCCAAGATTGTGAGTTCTGTTCTCTACCACATAATGTATATCAACGGTCTATTTCTTTTGACAGCCATCAGCATTGACCGGTGTGTGGCTGTCCTCTTCCCAATCTGGCATCGCTGTTCCCGGCCAAAATATTTGTCCCCTGCTCTCTGTGCCCTCCTCTGGGTCTGCTCTTTCGTCTTTGTTGGAATTCTGAATATTATGCAATATGTATTTGAGTATGCTCTCATCTGGAATCTCCGTTTGCTCGTGACCGCTGTGCTTTGCCTTTCACTGATCACAAGCTCTACTGTGATCATATTCATCAAAATCTGTTTTCAACCTAAACAGATGAAATGTAGAAGACTTCTAGTGATGACCTTAATTACTCTTCTCTGTTTCCTTATTCTTTCAGTTCCATTATAGGTCTATGTGGTCGTTGCTCATTTTCAGGGTATGAATTATTTTTTAGAATTTCTTGACTTTCAGCCCTATTTTAATCTGAGCGCTTGCCTAAACAGCAGCATTAAGCCCATGATCTATTTTCTGGCTGGGAGAAAAAAAACATGCTCAGTCCAGGGAGAGCATCAAGGTCATTTTTCAAAGAGTCTTCAGGGAAGATGAAGCTCCTGAAACCAAATAGAAGTTTACAAACTTTTTTGTTTTGCAAAGGCCTAATATTAGCCTGTCATTAATGATGGATATGTCTTATGAGTAGGAAAAAAATGTTTTTTTTCTTGCTAGAGAAATAAAATGTAAAGTGTTTTTTTTTTAACTTCCATAAATGTTATGAGACTTCATTCTGAAGACTGAATAAAAATGTGAAAACCAGGACATTTCCCTCCAATTTTCTGTCACTAATAGAATCTTTCGGTTCTTAGGAGGGACATCCTTCTGCTATCTTTCTACAAGCAAAGTCACTGTAGAAGTTGCTAGGAAGTTGCTGCCAGGTGGTGAAGGGAGTGAGGGGGTATGTGGAAATGAAGGAGAGGATTGGGTTGTGTGTCTATGGAGATTCTCAATCATCCAGGTTACAGTTATCCCGAAGATGCTTTTTCATGAGGCAACTGGACTTTCTTGGGGTTTTTTGAAGATGTTTCGCTTCTCATCCAAGAAGCTTCTTCAGCTCTGACTGGACCATGGGGAAAGGGAGGATTTATATTCCTTACAGAGAGCCAGTCATTTGCCTTCTTTTACAGAGTTGTTGAGGCCACTTGGAGGTTTATCTGTGTCCTCAGGGTCACCTGAGTGGTGCAAATGGGCGTGAAGCCTTCTTGGAACTGCCGTGTTGTAGACTGGTATGGAGTCTTCTTGGCTGCAGGATCAACGAGTCTCTAAAAGAAGGCAAATGACCAGCTGTCTGCAAGGAGTATAAATCTTTCCATTCTCCACCATCCAGTCAGAGCTGAAGAAGCTTCTTGGATGAGAAGCGAAACGTCTTCAAAGAAAAACAAGAAAATCCAGTTGCCTTGTGAAAAAGCATCTTTGGGATTGCGTTGTGTATGAGGCACAGTGCAGTGCAGGGACTTTGCATGTATGCTTGAAGGAGGATCAGGGAAGGTATGTAGCATCTCCAAGTGACTGGCATGTTGGACAGTGTGTGGGAATAAGCAACATATCCCAACAATCTGCCACCTTCCCTGACAGCTTCCCATTTGACTTTCTGGGCAAGCCAGCAGGGAAGCTTGGAAACAGCCATTATATCATAAGTGTGAACACATCTTGCCAAACACCCAGATTTCAACCTCATGTGAATGAGGGGAGGTTGGGACAGCCACAACACCAAGACTGGTTTTCATATGCCGAGGACTACCTGTAGTATCATGCTGATGGAGAAACCTAGAAACTAATCAGGGTGCCATTGATGCAATCACCTGTCTCAGGATTCACACCAGGGACACTTCTGCAATACCTGGAAGCAACAGTATTCCCACACTCTACTTCCAGGTGCATCAAATTTTGCAGGCAATTTTTTGAACATTGTAACTCACAATGGGGTGAGCAGACTTTCCTTCCATTCATGAACTGTCTGAACTTCATTTAAATAATCACATTTTCTCTGCAGTTCCTGCCATCCTTGGTCACTTCAGTCCTCAATACTGTGACACAATAATCTTCCACTCAACAACTTTGAAGAGCATGATCCATCACTTTCGTGAAATAATGTTGGAAGGTTTATTCTGACCCAGAGATCTGGAAATATAATAATGGACAATTTTTAGTAGTTGTATATTTCTGTATCTGGTATTTCATATCAAAATTTTCCATATTGATACCTTGATGATCTCATCAATTTCAAGTGACATTTTCTGGTTTGAACTCGTTTTCCTATCTTTAGCATGAAGATCAAAGCTTTAGGAGCAGAGGTTCATGATAAAAATTCTCAGATGAGGAGACCAGTCCAGTTGAAATTTAAATTTTTTTTTCCCTTTTCCTCAGAGTTGACTGGGTTTATGGCCAGTCTCCTCCTTCTATGGCTGGTTCCTGCAAAAACAGGAACCAAATCTTCTTATCACTAGATGTTCACACTGATTAGACAAGACACAGAATATATCTAGTTGTGTGAGACTTTTAGCAAGATCTGCTTCCTCGTCCCAGAACAGAAAGAATATTTTCTTCAAAAGATCTGCTTATGATCACCTACTTCTCTGACATTTAATCCTGTGAATTGTCCAACAACACATTTGACAGGTTCTCCCTGAGGTATGTCAAATTTTAGACATTGTAAGAAAAACGTATAATGCTTGGAAATTACTTTTCTCCATCTTTTGAGCTACAAATAACTTGAACAGGACTTAAAACCCATCATATATATTTTTTTTCTACAACTTGTTCTGCTTTGGCCATTGCCAGTCACTTCAACTGTCAGTTACATGATCTAGTAATCTTCTTCTCACCAGATCTGAAGACCCTGGACCAATTGTTTCAGAGAGGTAAGATGTTTGGTAGATCCTAGACAAATACAATAATATCCATCTACTTAACTAATAAATTCTGCTCCTGGTTTTCAGCATCAATATATATTTTTGTGACATTTATATGTTGGTAGTTATCTAAATCTCAATTGACTTTTTCTGGACTAACTGTCTCTATACCGGGGTGAATTGTGACAAACCTTTTACAGATGATCTGAAGAATCTCTTTTTATGACCTATAAAGAAAGAGGCTTTCTTTAGATTTAGGCAGGAAGAGCTTCAGTTAGAAGCAAATGTCCATCCATCTAAGTAGATTCATTTGCTCTGCTGATTTGGTGAGCTTTTATATTTCCAGTGTGCCTTAGTTGGGACAAGATATCTGGAATATTGGCAAGGTGTTGGAACTTCAAACTGATTCCTTACAAGAAAGAAGCTTTCAGCAAAGAATGTCATCAAAACAGTGAAATTCGGCATAGAAACTGCTTTTCATGGATAGTGGAACCATCTACCTTTAAAGTAGGTAGTTGGAGATATTTGATTAACTGATTTTATTGTAATTATTTTGTCATTTGATTGTTGTGAGTGCCCAGAATCATTGAGAGGTGATTAGCATACAAGTTGAATAAACTATAGTTGATGTAACCCAGGGGTCTTCAAACTTGACCCTTTTATGACTTGTGGACTTCAACTCCCAGAATTCCTCAGCCAGGCATGCCTGGCTGAGGAATTCTGGGAGTTGAAGTCCACAAGTTATAAAAGGGCCACGTTTGAAGACCCCTGATGTAACCTGTTGCAAGGAAAGCTGCCTTTTGCAATTGCCTGATGTTGAATTTGTCAGTGCTGATTATGTCAAAGTGGGGTTCCAGCAGTGGTGGGATTCAGCCAGTTTGCACCACTTCAGCAGAACCGGTAGCTAATTTTTTGTTGCCCAGGCCCAGAATGGACTTCCGGAAGCAGCATCCACATAGAGAACCGGTTGTTAGCATATTTGAATCCCACCACTGGGTTCCAGATACTTTGGGATTACACCAAAGGTGGCTGTCACTCCTGATACCATCTTTGCTTTCTCTTGCCACAGCCGTTCTATTTTACTTGTTTGCTTATGCCAGAGCGATCTTCTTCTATTGTTGTTGTTATTATTATGGTGGGTCGCGCAGTCAGCTGGTGATTTAGAACAGATTTTGTGTAGCATTAGCAAAGATCTGAACCTTGACTCAGTCTGTCAACAGAGAAGATAAAGATGAACATATATAACAATTATGGAGAAATTATTGAACCTACCCTTCTTTCTTTTCTTCTAACAGGAACTTCGATTCTAAAAGGAGAGATTCTTGGGTCATTAATAAGGCTCTTGGAAGAATTTCAACCTGCAAACATGAACGCTACAGAACAGTATTCCTACTATAATAGTACCAATGCTTTTGATAAGGACCAAACTGAACGTATTATATCACCAGTCATATTAGCCACCTGTTGTATAGGACTCCTGTTAAACGGAATTGTCATCTGGTTACTCGGCTTCCAGATTAAGAGAAACCCTTTCACCGTGTTGATTCTGAATTTAGCTATTTCTGACTGTGGGGTTCTCATACTTATACCTATAGTTTCGACTCCTTATTTTATAGATTTTATGCCATTCAGCATTCACTGGGGTTTTTTATTTTGTCTCTCTGACATCATATATATCAATGGTCTATTTCTTCTGACAGCCATCAGCGTGGACCGGTGTGTTGCTATCCTCTTCCCAATGTGGCATCGCTGTTTCCGACCAAAATATTTCTCCCCTGCTGTCTGCGCTTTCCTCTGGAGCATCTCTTTCCTCCTGGGTGGAATTCAGGGCCTCATGGAACATGTATTTTTCTATGATGTCATCCCAGGCCTCCATTTGCTTGTGACTGTTCTGCTTTGCCTTCCACTGATCACAGCCTCTTCTGTGATCCTATTCATCAAAATAAATCTGAGATCTAAACAGATCAAACGTGGAAGACTTTTAGTCATGATCTTAATGACTCTTTTCTGTTTCCTTATTCTTTCTGTTCCATTATACATCTACATATTTGTTGCTCATTTTCTTGACAAGAGCTATGTCTGGAACTCTCTTAGCTTTCCTTTTTATTTTTGTCTGAGTGCTTGCCTAAACAGTAGCATTAACCCAGTGATTTATTTTCTGGTTGGGAGAAAGAAACGAGCTCAGTCCAGAGAGAGCATCAAAGTCATGTTTCAAAGAGTCTTCGGAGAAGATGAAGGTCCTGAAACCAAATAAAAGTTTCAAACCCTTTGTAAAGCATATTTTAGCTTGTCATTAATGGGAGATATATCTTATCAGTAGAATAATGGGTTTTTTTTCTTGCAGCGGAAATGAATTATAAAGAGAGTTTTGTTAAACTTAAGAAAACAGTATGAAATTTCTTGTTGAGGATTGGTGAAAGATGTGGGAAGCAAGAATTTTTCCTCCATTGCTACAAGCTCTGTACCCAGGACCATTCCAGAAAATCATCAAAATAACGATACCATAGCTAAAATTGTTTTGCAATTGAGAATGATTGCACAGGGCTATGTCTCAGGGATAGCACAGAGAATTGCATCCCACATTTGCTATCAAACAAATATAAACTATGAGGGGAGTAAGTGGCAACAACAAGATTCCTTTTTGAGTAGACATTCATGAGATTAAACTTTACAGACGTAATATTATATCTGAGGTTCTGTCTCTTTCAACATACTCCTTCAACATATACTGTACAAGCATAGACTTACTTCCACCATTCTGAAGTGATGTTGTGGAGAGAACAGTCCAGGCTAACTTATTTACAGTAGGCTTGGGAAGATCTTGGAGGTTGTGAAAGACCCTTTATCTTCTGGATATTGAACTGTAGCCAAGGGAGATCTTACCAAACAAGGTCACCATACTATTCAGTACTAGTGATTTGAGACAATCAAATACCTAACCATTGTGGGAGATGATTCCACTATGGTTCCTTGGATAAACTAAAGTTCTAACATCTAAAGAAGTTAAAATCATGGTTTTATTTTCTCTTGTCACATCTATCAATTGAAATCAATAATGGGATGTGCCCATAATATATCAAACATAGCAGAGCACCCACCAAAAAAGAAAGTCAGAACATGTACAACTTATATAGCTTGTCTAACCAAATAGAAGTCATCATTAAGTAATGCAGTCATAAAGCATGACCGCATCCCTTAGCAATGGCAATTTTTTTTCCAGTCCCAGTTGCGGTCATTAATTGAATCCCAAATTCAGGCAAGGTAACTTCCAGCCAAGTTAGTGAAGAAGCTGGAAGGAAATTGAAAGTCCCAGGCCTGCAGGCAGATAAGTGATTACTCTTATTTGGGGGGGGGAGGGAGGGGATGCGTAGGGTCTGGGGAGATGGTGGGGGGAGTAAGGAGGTGCAAAAAGGTGTGTGAGAGACATTACATACATGAGGGTAGGTGTGAGGCATTTCACAAGGTTGTGTGACATGTGTGTCACATATCGGGGTGGGTGGATGATGCTCAAGAGTTTGTCAGGGGTGTGACAATTGTTGTGTGGGTGGGGAGTCTGAACAGGGAGCTGGATTGGCTGGTGTGATGTGAGCATATAGGACCTGCTGAAGGGTGAATGGAGGGAAACT
The DNA here is from genome assembly GCA_023970755.1 of Azemiops feae. Classification (NCBI taxonomy): domain Eukaryota; kingdom Metazoa; phylum Chordata; class Lepidosauria; order Squamata; family Viperidae; genus Azemiops; species Azemiops feae. The sequence continues at coordinate 77,839 of JALGBA010002220.1, read as the reverse complement.
TATCCCAATGATTTGCACCCTTTCCTGCCGACTTCCCCATTGACTTTCTGGGGAAACCTGCATGGAAGTTTCCAGTTGAAATAAAAAATAATTTTCCTTTTCATCAGAGTTGACTAGGTTTATGGGCAGTGCCCTCCTTCTATGGCTGGTGATTATCGTACAAAAACAGGAACCAAATCTTCTTATCACTAAATGTTCACCCTGATTAGGCAAGACACAGAATATATCTAGTTGTGTGAGACTTTTAGCAAGATCTGCTTCCTTGTCCCAGAATAGACACAATATTTTCTGCAAAAGATCTGCTTACGATCACCTGTTACTCCTACATCTAATCCTGTAGAATTATCCAACAGCACATCTGACAGGCTCTCCCTGAAGTGTGTGAAATTTTGGACATTATAAAGACATCCTATTATGTCTGGAAACTACTGTTCTTCGTGTACCAAGCTACAATTAGTCTGAAAGGACTTAAAACCCATCACCTTTTCTCTACCAATTGTTGTGCCTTGGCTATCGTCAATCATTCCAATCATCAATTACATGACCTAGTAATCTTCTTCTCCCCAAATCTGAAGACCTTGGACCAATTGCTTCAGAAAGGTAAGATGTTTGGTAGATCTTAGACAAATGCAATAATATTCAAGTACCAATTTCTGCTCCTGATTTTTCACATCAAAGTATTTTTGTGACATTTATATGCAGATAGTTATCTAAATCTCAACTGTATTTTTTTTCCTGGACTAATTTTACAATGTAATGCTACCCATGGAAATAAGATGTTGTGGTCCGAAGGAAGAAGCATTCCAAGAAAACTGAGACATTATTTTCCCTTTTAGATACTTTATTTTGCATTTCTTCCCAGGAGTTCTGCAACGATACTTCGGCACATTACACAGCGGATGCCAGAATCTGGATTTCTCTGGCTTGCGTCTAGCTTATCTTGCTAAACTCCTCCCTTACTTACAGTGATAATTTACGTCTTCCAATTAGGCTGGAGGCCAAAGATTCACTTCCCTTCCCTGTCTCCCGCTTTTCTTCACAAATCTCCTCCCTTTGTATGTCATCTGATTTAACTCCAAAAATACCAAACAGTTCTGCATATCTTGTCAATGCAATAATATCCCATATTAACAGCGTTGACAAAAAACACACAAATTCATCGCAAACAATTATAGTAGCTGAAACCCACAATTTTAATGGACACGATTCAAAAATTTCTCAAACATTATTTTTCAACTACTTTGCCCCTTTACTTCCTTGATAAAGTTCTCACTTTTTAATTATGTATGAAGGATCCCACTCAATCCAGAGAATTTTGAGCATACTCCCTACATCCAGCATTGTGGATTCTGGCCTGGGAATGTCAAAACTTTCCATCTCTTGGTCCCTGCATTTTCTTATCCCTGAACAAGAGAGAGGAGGGAAATTTTGTAAATTTAAACTTAAGTGGTTAAATATACTTTGCACTATTTCTGGTTTGGGATTGGATCTCTCTGATAATCTAACTTATTTGAGAGTTTATTTATCTTCCTTTTCAGCTTACTGTGAGACCACAGAGCTACTGTTTTTTTCTTGGAATATATGTAACTGAGCAAGCTGTCCTTTTTTTGCTGAGTGCATTTTTAGGACTGTCTCCTATACTCACATTCAAGACACCATGGCACAACCCTACCATAGTTACAATCTTGAGAGGAAAAAAATATTAAACTTTAGCAGGGGATATAAGATGCAACAATGGTAGGATGGCAAGATAGCAGTTTGATACACATTTTTACAACCTAGCATCCAGAACAGAGCTGATCCTTACAGCAGCTGCTTGTATATATTTCATAGCCATCTGATACTACCTATAGTATATATGGCAAAAATAAAAACATAAGCAAAAACATAAATGTATGGTCATACTAATAGCATACATAATTTTATTATATTGTTTGCTTTTCATTTATTGCATTTGTGTTATTAAATCACTGGGAGATTTGGAGGATCTAGTAATGATGTCTGGAAAGGCTTAATTTTTGGGTATTGGGGGAATCGTACTTTTATGCATCAGCTGGAGGAAATTATGATTTCCTCACGGACTTGACATTAGGAGAATAGTGGAACTGTAAGAGATCACAGTTGATCATTCTGAGAAATCAAATCTGGCATTGAAAATGGATTTAGTGGTTGTGGTGTAATTTAGACACTGAACAACTGCCTAGCTACATATTTACCTTTAATCGTGACCAAGATGCAATTGAAATAGGACAGTTATAAACTCAACCACTATTCCCAGGGATTGAACTCTTTCTACACCAGGGTGAATTGTGACAAACCTTTTGCAGATGATCTGAAAAATCTCTTTTTATGACCTCTAAAGAAAGGGAGAGTTATTGACCTTCACAGATTAGGGCAGGAAGAGCTTCAGTTAGAAACAAATGTCCATCAATCTAAGTAAATGCATTTGCTCTGTTGACCCAAAGGTGCTTTTTCAAAAGGCAACTGGACTTTGTTTTTCCCTGAAAACATTTCAAGAAGACATTTCAAGAAGACAACTTCAAAGAAAAACAAAGTCCAGTTGCCTTTTGAAAAAGCACCTTTAGGACAACCATGACCTGGATGTCCTCAAAACCGATCAGTGAAATTTGGCATAGAAACCATTTTTTTGCGGCTGGTGGAAGCATCTGCCTCTCTAGTTGGTAGTAAGAGATGTTTTTTAATTGATTTTATTGTTGTGTTGTTGGGTTTTTTTTTTGACATTTGAATGCTGTACATGCCCAGTATCATTGAGAATTGGATAGCAAACAAGTTCAACAGTTCATAATTGGTTGCATAGTCAACCAGTTGTTGAGAGTGGATTTGGCATTTTTATCCAGCTATGGAGTACTTTCCAAGAATTTAGATGGGCAGATGTTGAAGTTTGATGATGTTACAGGATGTAAGCTGTTCCAAGTAAAGATGCCTTTTACAATTGCTTGATGGTGAATTTGTCAACGCTGATGATGTCCTAGTGATGTTCCAGATGTTTTAGGATTATATCGAAGGTGGCTATTACTGTTGATACCATGTTTGCTTTCTCTTACTATAGTAGTTCTATTGTACTTGGTTGCTTATGCAAGAGGCAATCTACATCTGTTGCTATTATTATTATTATTATGGTAGGTTGCACAATGAGCTGGTTGTTTTGAATGGATTTGGCATAGTTTTAGTAAATATCTATTCTAAATCTTGGTTCAATGTGTCAACATAAAAGATAAAGATGAATATAACTGTCTTATAGTATTTGAGGGGTTGTAACAAATAAGAGGGGATTAACTTTTTCTCTCGGGCACCAGAGAGCAGAACAAGGAGTAATGGTTGGGAATTTGTCTAAGAGAGATACAACCTGGAAGTAAAGAAAAATTTTTTCCGACAGTGAGAAAAAATAATTAATCAGTGGAATACCTTGTGTCCTGGGGTTGTTGGTGCTTTATCACTGCAGGTTTTGTCAAAAAGAGACTGGACAACCATTTGACTGGGATAGTATAAGACTCCTGCCTTGAGCTGGGATTGGACTATAAGACCTCTGAGGATCCTTCCAGCCTTTGATTCTATAATTGAGGAATTATTGAATCCATTCTTTTTTTTCTCTTTTATTTAATGGGATCTTCCATTCTAAAAATGAGATTATTGGAGCATTACAAAAGTCTCTGGATGAACTTTAGTCTGGCAAACATGAATGCTACTGGAGAGTATTTGGGCTATTGTACTACTAGTAATTTGGGGTTCAGCTATACTAAGCATATCATACTCTCAGTCGCATTCATTATCTGTTGTATATGTAATGTATTGGTCACAACTGTTTTGAATCACTTGCTTAATGTCTAATCACTTGTTTGAATGTCTGACCTAGATTCTGTTGTTATGTAACGGCTGCTGTTACTTAAGCCAGACTTGCTATCTCCAGGCTGGTAATTAGGTTTTGGGAGGGAAACTGTTACTTTAAACCTATTGGCTGCCGCCTGGAGGCTAACCATATAAATAGCTGCGCAGCAGCTATTTGAGTTGCTTCTGTTCAGAGTTAAATAAACCTGTTGCTGTTTCAACACTCGTCTCGCTTAATGCCTTCAAGAACCGAATACTTAACAGTATAGAATTCCTGGTAAATGGAATTGCTTATAGTCGAGACGCTCTTCATATATTGTAGTTATAAAACCATGACAATTTTTGAGGAATTATGAATTCACTTATCGTTCTTTGCTTCTCATAGGAACTTCAATTCCAAAGGAAGAGAAAATGGAGTATTATGAAAGTCTCTTGAGGAATCTCAGCCTGGCAAACAGGACTGATTCAGAAGACTATTTTGAATATGATGAGTACCAAAATACATTTGTCTACATTAAACATATATCCTCAGTCGTATTAATCATCTGCTGCTTTGGACTTCTTTGGAATGGAACGGTCATCTGGCTACTTGGCTTTCGGATTAAGAGAAACCCTTTCACTGTGTTGATTCTGAATTTAGCTATTGCCGACTTTGGGTTCCTACTATGTATGACTATATATTGCATTCATTGTTTTAGATTTTTTATGCCACCAGGAATTCCACATATCGTCTTCTTTACTATCTTCTGCACAATGCATATTCATGGTCTATTTCTTCTGACAGCCATCAGCATTGGCCAGTGTGTGTCTGTCTTATTCTCAAAACGCCATCACTGTTCCTGTCCAAAATATTTGTCCCCTGCTGTCTGTGCCTACTTCTGGATCTGTTCTGTCCTCCTGGGTGTAATTCTGAACATTAGGCAATATAGATACATTAGTTATGATGTCCTCTGGAGTTTCTATTTGGTTGTGATTGCTGTGCTTTGCCTTCCATTGACCACAATCTCTACTGTGATCCTATTCATCAAAATATGTCTTAAATCCAAACAGATCAGACGTGGAAGACGTTTGGTAATGAACTTAATTACTCTTCTCTGGTTCCTTATTCTTACTCTGCCATTATATATCTATATGTTTATTGTTCATTTCCTTGGCATGGATTATATCTTGAGGACTTTTCAATTTGCTTTTTATTTTTATCTGAGTGCTTGCCTAAATAGCACTTTTAAGCCAGGGATTTATTTTCTGGTTGGGAGAAAGAAAGGAACTCAGTGCAGGGAGAGCATCCAGGTCATGTTTGAAAGAGAAGATGAAGCTCCTAGAACCAGATAGTGTCTACGCTGCTAACATTGGATGTTTTTGCATTGACAACAGATGGAGATGCAACCATTTTCTTCTTTTTGCTTTTAGAGTTAGATGTTGCTGGGGAGACGGGAGGAATGTGCATAAGAGTCTAGCTAGACATAATAATACTGAACCTAGTGTGAGAACCAAGGTTACTGAAAGAAGAGACGATAAAGAATTGGCGGGCTGGAGAACTGGAGGGAAAGCCTGCATTTCAAGCTAATTGGAGAATGTGATTTATGACTGTTAACTGGAGGAGGGAATTGTGCTTTGATACTATGTGCTCAGGGGAGGGGAACTCAGTTTTTGGCTTCAATTGTGCTAGTGCCAATGCTATGCTACTCAAATAAAGATTCTTTAAGGTAAACAATGCCTCAAAGTTCTTTGAAGAGTTTCATCTGTCGGAACCATGACGGATAGAAGTTTACAAACAGAGTTTCAAACCCTCTGTAAAAACATAATTTTAGTGTCAAGAGTGAAACCTTTACAGCTATGTGCCTCTCTGTTTTCATCTTAGAATAAAGGAGCGGGGGAGGTGTTTTCAAATGGGTTAGTTAGAGAAAGGAAACCTCTCCAGTTCTATGGAAGCTTGCTGAAAGTCAGCAGTATGGAAACCTTTCAAGGACATTCTAGCAGGTGTGAAGAAGATAGCAGAAGGGTCCCATAACAAAGAGAACCTGTTTACATGAGCTACATGGACATCTGGGGAAATTTGGCTGGGAAAGTCATTGTTATATGCTACGGTCTGATGCCTTGGGATTTTAGAGTTAGTTTTATCTTGCCTATAGCTGGCCACGTATTCAATAAAGAGTAAGCTTTTCAGAAATGAAAATAATCCTGGACTTTTATTTGGATACTTGAGGTGGAGGTTGACATTTAGCTTGTTATTAACGATAGATATTTCTTATGACATCAAAGTGTTTTTCTTGCTACAGAAATAAAATGGAAAGAAGCTTTTTTTTTTTTTTACCTGAAGAAAATGTTATGAGAGTTCATGTTGTAGATTGGTGAAAGATGTGGGAAGCAAGGATTTTTCTTCCACTGCTATAAGCCCTGTACACAGAACCATCCCAGAAAAGTATCAAAATGGCGGTACCATAAGTAAAACTGTTTTGCAATTGAGATCCATTTTACAGAGCTATAACCAAGTGGTGGGATTCAAATATGTGAACAACCGGTTCTCTGCGTGGACGCCACTTCCGGAAGTCCATTCTTTGGCCTCTGCCAAAGTGGTGCGAACCGGCTGAATCCCACCACTGGCTATAACCCAGGGGTAGTGGATAGAATTACACCCTGCATTTGCTATCAAACAAATATAAACTATGAGGGGAGTAAGTGGAAGTAACAAGATTCCTTTTTGAGTAGACATTAATGATATTAAACTTTACAGACATAATCTTATACGTGGGGGTTCAATCTCGTTCAACGTATTGATTCTGGCTTCTGAGTCAACCATAGGAGCATAGACTTCCACCATTCTGAAGTAATGTTGTGGAGAGAACTCTCCAGGATAACTTATTTCCAGCTGGCTTGGGAGGGTCTTGAAGGCTGTGAAAGTTCCTTTATCTTCTGGATATTGAACTGTAGCCAAGGGAGACCTCACCAAACAAGGTCTCCTCATAGATGGGAAAAAACCACTCCATCTATTCAGTACTAGTGACTTGAGACAATCAAATAGCTAACCATTGTGGGTGAGGATTCCACTATGGTGCCTTGGGAAAACCAAAGCTCTTAACATCTGAAGAAGTTAAAATCATGGTTTTATTTGCTGTCACTGCCCTTGTCACAATTGTCAATTGAAATCAATAGTAGCATACGTACATACTGCAATATAGAAAAATATCAGCACCCCCCCCCCCAAAAAAAAGTCAAAAACATGTGCAACGTGTATAGCTTGCCTAAGCAAATAGAGGTCATTTTGACTTATGATAATAATTGGGACTGGAACTTCCATTGCTAAAAGATATGGTTGTGGGAAGGAAAATCTGATTCGGAATTCAGTAGCAAAAGGGAAAAAAGACACTGGTGCTACTTGAAGAGAAGGAAGTTTTATTTCCAAGAGTCAAAGCCCATGGAAGATAGACCTCAAAATACGAAACACTCAAGCAACAATATTTATAGTATTCTAAATCAGTTTCTTAATTGGCTTTCCTTGTTTATTTTTAGCATTCTTATTAACCCGGGAAAAGAGTTGATTAAATCAAGCAATGATTGAATCTTTTCCTTTATAATTATGTTTACATAGTGAAAATTAAGGTTTTTTTTGTGTTTGCTTATTTGTTTTTATAATTTAAAATAAGTATTTAATTAGTTCTCGTGTTTGCTTGTGAGTTTAAAGGATTTCCTTTCTATTATCGCTTGTCAGCTTTTTCCCTTCCCCTCTCCTGAGTTTCCTGTCAGCTATTAGCAACTTTGTCTCACTGGTCTGTGACTTTGTTAAAACTTAAGTTAGTCAATTTGTGATTTCTTATACAACATGTCTAAAGCACTTTATACAAATTTATATATCCTTCCCACATGGTCATACAGTTTGACCGCATCCCATAGCAAAGGCAATTCTTTATGATGTTGAGACTCTAGAAAGAGTGCAGAGAAGAGCAACAAAGATGATTAGGGGACTGGAGGCTAAAACATATAAAGAACAGTTGCTGGAATTGGGTATGTCTAGTTTAATGAAGAGAAGGATGAGGGGGGACATGATAGCAGTATTCCAGTATCTCAGGGGCTGCCACAAAGAAGAGGGAGTCAAGCTATTCTCCAAAGCACCCGAAGGCCAAGTGTGGATTATTGTCCAATATCTCCTTGCTTTGACACATGTCCACCACATATGATAATAAGGACCTGGTTTGTGTTTACATTTCCAACATTTCTCTGACATATTTTTAAACATTTTTTGCTAATCTTGTTGGTGGCAAGTACATTTTGAATAAGTTTTCTTTATATGAAGCTGACATTGTCAATTTATAGTTTCTTTCCCACAAACCTTGCCACTGCAGTACTGCATTCTAACCACTGTGCCACCAGTGGCTCTAAAGTTCTAAATGGACTTAAAATCTGAAAATTCTGAGCAAGAATTTTCTCCAGATGAGTTTGCTTTTTTCACATTTGCTCCTAGAACAGTGATGGCGAACCTTTTAGAGACTGAGTGCCCAAACTGCAACCCAAAACCCACTTATGCATCGTCGAGTGCCGGGTGGGTGTGGCCTCTTTCATGTTCATTCTAAATTGTTCTTTAAGTTCCATTTTTTTTTCTAGTAAAAGTCCATAGTCAAGCTGTGGGTAAAATTCCATTTCAATAGTAGAATAGTCTTAATTTTTTGGTGAAGATTCAGCTTAGAAGGTAAATACAACACTAAAAATTCTATAATAGAGATATTATTATAAGGTATGACATCCAAAAAGAATAGTAAAAAGCAAAAAAGTCAGGCCAGACAGGAAGAAAAAAGCAAAACAAGACCAAAGTGAATATTATAAAAAAAACAGCCAGTTTGTAATCCCAGATAGTAATAAAATCTTTAGGTTCCAAAATTTTTCTAGTGTGAGTCCATAGCCAAGTTGTAGGTAAAATTCCATTTCAATAATAAAATAATCTTACTTTTTGGGTAAAAATTCAGCTTGGAAGATAAATACAGCAATAAAAATTCTATAGTAGGGATATTATAAAATGTAACATCCAAACAAAACTAAAAACAAAGCAAAAAAGTCAAGCCAAACAAGAAGGAAAAAGCAGAAAAAACCAAAGTCAGTATTATAAAATATCCAATTTATAATCCAGAGTAGTAATAAAAAAAGGTGCCTTGCAAGTCAATTATTATGTTAATAATCCAAAAGAGAGAGAAAGTACATACGTCTGAAATATGTAATTTATACTGTAAAGTCCAGTTAAACTAATAGGAGAAAGGAAAGGAAAAAAAATAAAAAAATAAAAAAAAATAAAAACCTTCTTTCAGCTAGTTTCAACACAGATAGGAATGTCTGGGTGTAGAGCCAAGTGTCTGGGCGTCACGCCAAGTTTAGTCTGAATACACACCCGGCAAGAGGGAGTGAAAGTCTCGGCTTAGAATGATACTTTGTAGCAACTTCAAGCCGCAAGAAGCCGCCCAGACTGCAGAGAAAAAGTTTTAAAATAAGCAATAATGTTCAGAAGGGGGGGAGAGAAAAAAAAAACGCTCCACCCCTCTCCCTAAAGGCTTCCGCTTAAATTAAAGCAAGCTAGCAAACAGAAAGAAAATCCATCTTCACAGGGAAAAAAAAAAAAATCAGGATCCCCAAATCCAGCAACTCAAATAGTCAATAAAAATTAATTATTTTTCTCAAAGCTCATTTTCCCAAATGTCCGAACGCCGCTTTCTTAAAATAAGGAAATAATTCCAGAAGCTTTTCACAGGGAGGTAAATAGGGTACCAAGAGGGAAGGAAAGGTCTCACCAGGATCACCCACGGTGGTTCTTTTTGCTTAGATGTTCTTGTAACTTTCGGCTGGAGCAGCTAGATGATCAGCCATGTTAATGGCCGATCTTTTCCCTGTTGGCCCAAAGGAGCTGTCTCGGACTGCAGAGGGAGCTGCCGCTCCCTCCACCATCAACGAGTGTCCTCCTCAGCAGTAGTCGCCCCTCCAGGGCGACTTTCGACCCTGTCCAGGGTCTACCGGCAGGGGGAAACCGGCCAGCGAAGAGAGCAGACTCTTCGCACGACCTCCTGCGCTGCAAACAGGAACCGGAAGTCTCCGTGTTGATTCTTAACTTAGCTATCGCCGACTTTGCGTTTCTCATATTTATGGCTATGTACTGCACTGATTTTTTAATAGATTTTATACCAATGGAAACGCCCGAGATAATCGTTTTTTCTTTCTGCCAAATCCTGTATATCAATGGTCTACTTTTTCTGACAGCCATCAGTATTGACCAGTGTGTGTGTGTCCTCTACCCAATCTGGCATCACTGTTCCCGGCCAAAATATTTGTCCCCGGCTCTCTGTGCCCTCCTTTGGATCTGCTCTTTCCTCCTTGCTGGAATTCAGAGTATTATGCAATATGTATTTCATTATTATTTCTCCTGGAGTCTTCATTTGGTTGTGAATGCTTCCCTTTCCTTTCCATTGATCACAACCTCCACTGTGATCCTATTCATCAAAATAAGTCTTAAACGCACGCAGATCAAACGTAGAAGAGTTTTGATGATGATTTCAATTACTCTTCTCTGCTTCCTTATTCTTACTGTTCCATTATATATCTACGCGTTCATTGATGGTTTTGTTAGTTTAATTTATATGAGGAAATTTACTGAATTGGAGAATTATTTGAATCTGAGTGCTTCCCTAAACAGCAGCGTTAACCCAGTGATCTATTTCCTGGTTGGGAGAAAGAAGCAAGCTCACTCCAGGGAGAACATCAAGGTCATGTTTCAAAGAGTCTTCAGGGAAGATAAACTTCCCGAAGCCTGATACAAACGTAGATTCAAACCCTTTGTAAAAGCATAATTTTACCTTGCCAGTAATGACTGACATCTTTTATGTGTGTGTATTTTTTTTCTTTTTTGCTATAGAAATAAAATGTAAAGAGGGTTTTGTTTCCCATGAAAAAATAATATTGTGAGAGTTTACCTTGAAGACTGGGAAAAGATGAGCGCAGCGAAATTTCCCCCGCCACTGCTATAAGCTATATACCAAGAACCATACCAAAAGAATTTATCAAAATTACAATACCATAACTAAAACTGAGTCAAGCTACAAAGATTTATTGTCATTAGGACTGCCATAGTACTTCTAGCTTGCCTACAGTTGTGAGGGGGGGGGGGAAAGAGCTTGGGATCCACAGGTGCTCCTTGTCAGCATGACAGCCGAAGCCGCTGAGGAGATGTTTTGGCGAACCGAAGTTTTATTCTCATAACAAATGCTGGAAGATTAATTGGATACTGTGACCTGAATTGTAAGAGAGGGGAGGAAAAAATTTACTCTTTTAATTATCTGTTTCCCACCATATTGCCAGAGCTAGCTTTTCTTCTATCGTACCGGTGTGCTACGTCTAATAAAGTTTACATTAGAGATCATCATGTCTCTGGTATTTTACTTTATTGGGCTTTTCAGTGGAACATGACATACTGTTTTGCAAATAAGGTCCATGAGACAGAGCTCTAATGCAGACAAATAGGTCCCACATTTACTACCAAACATATACATGTTGTTTCCTGCTAAGCTTGAAGTCATCCTGATGACCTTAAGGAGTGTTGCACCATTCAAAAGCATTACCTTTGCCTGTTATCCATATGCGGTGGAAGAGAGAGGTTGACTTAAAAGCATTTTCTCTACTAATATAAAACAGAAATGATTTTGCAAGCTTTTAGATAGGCCTGGTCCATAAAGCAGAATTAGTGTTCTAAGCAGCTGAATGCAAAGATTTAGTCTCCCATTAAAAGGAATTAATTTAGAAGGATGAGAAAACAAAGAAGCCCCAAGTATCCAATTCACAATTAGGCAGAGTTGAATGTATTGTGATTACTGGTATTCCTTATGGGTTATTTCTTAATGCTGAGTTTTTATGAGAAAGTAACAAAAGACACAAACTGTTATGCCAGAATATGGGGAGCAAAAAGGCCTTTGTAAATTGTGGCTATCACCCCCACTAATTGTTTATTAGACAACCTATAACCTGTTAGGGCACTTTTGTTTCCGCAACTAATGTAGGCTTGTGCTATTTCACCTCCCTTCACAATCCTCAGGAGATCTCTGGTAAAGCCTCCTCCTCCTCCTCCTCCTCCTCCTCCAATCCACATATTAGATTCCTTAATGCCTTCAATAATGACAGAATTCTAATTTACTGCTTTCAGTGGAACAGTTCTTTAAAAATGCAGGTCCCAAAGTTGCTTTTTCAAAACTAGACTTTGTTCTTTGTTCTTCCTTGAAGTTCTCATCCAATAAGCCTCCCCCCCCACAGCCCCATTCTCACCAGCAGCCCCACTGGAGGAGAGTCTCCCCCAGGCGTGGCCCACATGAAGCAGCGCAGCCAAGGACATGGCAGCCGGGCAGTTGGGACAAGACTCCGCCCTCGCACCCCATTGCGCGCAGATGATGCTGCAGGGCACAGGCGAGTTTTCCTGCAGCAAGTTGGCCATGGTGAGTTGGCTGTGGTGAATTGGCCATGGCGAGTTGGCCATGGCGAGTTGGCCATGGCGAGTTGGCCATGGCGAGTTGGCCATGGTGAGTTGGCTGTGGTGAATTGGCCATGGCGAGTTGGCCATGGCGAGTTGGCCATGGCGAGTTGGCTGTGGCACATTGTTCCATTCTGAATTGGCTGAGTTCTTTAACACTATTGGTTAAATAGTGTGGGTACTTCCCTGTTCTGTTTACACCCGGCACACTTCCAGTAAATCTCTGAATCCAGATCAGAGGAAGCCCATGCCCTTCTCAGTCCATCTAGTAAATAAAATAGGTATAAAAAAACCCTTTAAGAAGGAAAAAGGGATGGCAAAGTAGGCAAAGCCAGAGAAACAAAAGTTCCTTGGAGTTCTCTAAGCTTGGTTGTTTTCTTACAAACGTTTCATTACCCCAACTAGGTAACATCAGCACTGATGCATCAGCAACTCTATAAATATAGAGATGAAGGCTGGTTGCACAATAGGAGAAGACCATCTCTAACCATTCTTTCAGTGCTTCATTCAGATTCATGGATGTTGTTGGTAGAAAGTACTGCTACTGATCCATGGAAGGCGTCTGGCTCCTTCTAAGCTGAGCCCTTGCATGAAGAGATTCAATGTGGAGTTTTTCCTTTCTACAGATTGGAAGAAATCCACGTGCAACTTCTACAGTGACAGGTGTCAATGCTGCTAACATCGGATGTTCTGGCTTTGACAACATATGGAGATGCAGCCATTTTCCTTCTTATGTTTTACTCTTAGAATTAGAGTTAGAATTAGATGATACTGGGGGGGGGGGAGGAGGAGGAATGTGCATGGGAGTTTAGTTAGACATAACAATATTGTAGCTAGGGTGAGAACCAAGGTTTTTTGAAATAAGAGATGATAAGAAATGGCGGGTTGAAGAACTGGAGGGAAAGCCTGCATTTCAAAGTAATTGGAGAATGTGATTTATGACTGCTAATTGGAGGAGGGAATTGTGCTTTGATACTATGTGCTCAGGGGAGGGGAATTCAGATTTTGGCTTTGCCTATGTACGTGCCGATACTATGCTACTCGAATAAAGATTCTTTAAGGTAAACAATGCCTCGAAGTTCTTTGAAGAGTTTCATCTGTCAGAACCATGACAACAGAGGGCAAGCAGCTTAAAGCACTATTCCATAGAATTGGAGGAAGAATGAGGGTGGAGGCTCATTCTCCGAGCTTGTGGGTTAGTTTCTGAACATTTTGTTACCAGGCTAGGTAACACCTTCAGTGGAGTTTAGGGGGTGTCAGTGTCAGTGTTCTTCTGTTTATAAGGGCTTCAGTTGTGGGTGTGTCAAGTGAGGGTCTTGTGATGGGTCAAGTGTGAGTCCCTAGTGGAAGAATCTTTAGCTTCTTGTGCCCCGCAAATCCATACACATCAGATATTCTGCATGAAGTTAAGAACTGTGCAAATGATAAACAGGACTTTGCATTATTTTATACTGTGGAGATGAGAGATAGGACATTTAGATGAGAAATTCATCACCATGTTTTGTAAATAAGGGTCCTGTGTCATTAAAAAATACACTTTTCATGCTAACCTCCTGGATTCCTGGTAAGTCTCAAGCTTTTCATCGACTCTCTTGTAATTATCTGCCAATCATGATTTTCTTAAGAAGTCAATGACCACATCCTGGCGTCACATAGTGCTACATTCAGATTAGGTAAAGCAAAGACTGTCCATGCATCTTTTAGACTTTCTTTTTCATGCCAGAAGCAAAAACATTTCACATTTTCTGCAGGAGATTGACCCTCATCTGCTATGCAGGCACTCAACCCTGTGCTTTATATAAAAACACCTCTGAAGATTTCTGCTCAGGCTCTACTTCCAGGTGTATCGAATTCCAGAGGCAATTCTTTGAACATTGTGACACATGATGGGTGAGCGGACTTTCCTTCTGTCAATGAACTGTCCGAACTTCATCTAAACAAGACTTAATCACATTTTTTGTGCACTTTCAGCTATGAGATAATTTGGGAAGGTTTAATCTGATCCAGAGATGCGGAACTACAATAATGGACAATTTTTAGTAGTTGTATATTTCTGTATCTGGTATTTCATATCAAAATCTTCCATATTGATACCTTGATAATCTCATCAATTTCAATTGACTTTTTCTGGTTTGAACTCGTTTTCCTATCTTTAGCATGAAGAGCAAAGCTTTAGGAGCAGAGGTTCCTGATAAAAATTCTCAGATGAGGAGACCAGTCCAGTTGAAATAAAAAAACAATTTCCCTTTTCCTCAGAGTTGACTGGATTTATGGCCAGTCTCCTCCTTCTATGGCTGGTTCCTGCAAAAAAAGGAACCAAATCTTCTTATCACTAGATGTTCACACTGATTAGACAAGACACAGAATATATCTAGTTGTGTGAGACTTTTAGCAAGATCTGCTTCCTCATCCCAGAACAGAAAGAATATTTTCTTCAGAAGATCTGCTTATGATCACCTGCTTCTCTGACATTTAATCCTGTGAATTGTTCAACAGGTTCTCCTTCACGTATGTTAATTTTTGGACATTGTAAGCAAAATCTATTATGTTGGAAACTACTGTTCTTTATCTGTGGAGCTACAGTTAACCTAAAGAGGACTTAAAACATCGTATTTTCTCTACAATTTGGCCATTGTCAATCAACCCCGGCAATCAATTACATGACATAGCAATCTGTCCAAATGTGACGACCTTGTACCAATTGTTTCAAAAAGGTAAGATGTTTGGTAGATCTTAGACAAGCAGAGGCAATAATATTCATCTACTTATTTAGTAATTTTTGCACCTGATTTTTCGTATCAAAATGTTTCTGTGACATTTATATGTTGATAGTTATGGAAATCTCAATTGTCTTTTTTGGGGGACTAATTTTCTAATGTATTGCTAGCCATAAAAGATAGAACAGTACAAATATCTCACAAACAATTAAAGGATCTGAAACCCACAATTTTAATGGTCTTGATATAAAGATGCTTCAACCTTTCTCCTTTTACTGTAGCTCACGCATTTTTCAACTAATTTACCACTTATTTCCATGATGAAGATTCTCACTCTGTCCTGGGCTGCAAAATATGGCATGAGAATCTGAAAAATTTTGCATTTCTCTGTCCCTGCATTTCTCTCTCTCCCTACACAAGAGAGAGAAGAGGGGTACAGGCAAGACAATTTGTAAGTTTAAATTTAAGCCAGTAAATATACTTTGCACTTTTTCTGATTTGGAATTGGGTATCTCTAATAATCAAACTTCAACTGATTTGAGGACCTCTCTCTCTCTCTCTCTCTCTCTCTCTCTCTCTCCTTTCCAGTTTACTGTGAGAACAAGTTATGAGTGCTCCAACTTTGGAGCTTTTTAAGAAGAATACCTGTAACATCTTCTGCTTGAGCTGGAGGTTGGACTAGAAGACCTCAAAGGTCACTTCCAATCCTATTAGTCTGCTATTCTGAAGCTTCTCGAAGAGAGGTAGAACCTAGAAATAAGGAGAAATTGTCTGATAGTGAGACAGACAATTAATGGAATAACTTGCCTTCCGGGATTGTGCATGCTCCATCACTGGGGGTTTTCAAAAACAGACTGGACAACTATTTGACTGGAATAGTATAAGACTCTTGCCTTGATTTGGGGGTTGGATTAGAAGACCCCTGAGGTCCCTTCCAACTCTATAATTCTATGACTGAGAAATTATTTAATCCACTTTTCTTTCTTTCTTTTTAAAAAAAGATTTTCCATTCTAAAAGAAAATATTATTGGAGCATTACAAAGGTCTCTTGATGAATTTCGGCCTGGCAAACATGAATGATACTGCAAAATATTTGGACTGTGATACTACCGGTAATTTGGGATTCACTTATACTAAGTGTTTTCATATTCTCAATCCCATTCATTATCCGGCGTATAGGACTCCCATTAAATCGAATTGCCGAGACAGTCTTCATATATTGTAATTATTAAGACACGACATTTTTTGAGGAATTATGAATTCACTTATCGTTTTTTTTTTTACTTCTCACAGGAACTTCAATTCTAAAGGAAGAAATTATGGAGTATTACGAAAGTCCCTTGAGGAATCTCAGCCTGGCCAACAGGAATGCTACAAAAGAGCATTTTGACTATAATATTACCAGTTATTTCATCGAGTACCAAACTAAGGGTATCATATTGCCAGTCGTATTCATCACCTGCTCTATTGGGCTCCCGTTAAATGGAATTGTCATCTGGTTACTCGGCTTCCAGATTAAGAGAAACCCTTTCACCGTGTTGGTTCTGAATTTAGCTATTGCCGATTTTGGGGTTCTCATATTTATACCTATACTTTCCATTCGATATTTTACGGCATTTAAACTATCAAGAATTCCCAGTTCAGTCATATTTTGTCTCTCTGACCTTATGTATATTAATGGTCTATTTCTCCTGACAGCCATCAGCATTGACCGATGTGTTGCTGTCTTTTTTCCAATCTGGCATCACTGTTCCCGGCCAAAGTATTTATCCCCTGCTATCTGTGCCTTCCTCTGGATCTTCTCTTTCCTCCTGGGAGGAATTCAGAATATTATGGAATATGTAGATCAACACAACACCATCCCGAGCCTCCATTTCATTGTGACTGCTATGCTTTGCTTTCCACTGATCATAGCCTCTATTGTGATCCTATTCATCAAAATACATATGAAACCTGAACAGCTCAAACGTGGGAGACTGTTAGTGATGATCTTAATTACTCTTCTCTGTTTCCTTATTCTTACTTTCCCATTATATATCTATGTGTTTACTGCTCATTTTCTTGGCCTGGGTTATTTCTGGGACTTTTTTCAATTCCCTTTATATTTTTATGTGAGCGCTTGCCTAAACAGCAGCGTTAACCCAGTGATCTATTTTCTGGTTGGGAGAAAGAAACAAGATCAGGCCAGGGAGAGCATCAAGGTCACGTTTCAAAGAGTTTTCAGGGAAAATGAAAGTCCCCAAAGCAGACAGAGGCTTAGAAGCAGAGTTTCAAACTCTTTGTAGAAGCATATTTTAGCTTGTCATTAATGGTAGATATATATCTTATGAGTAGAAACAAAAATTGTCGCTACATAAATAAAACGCAAATAAAGTTTTTTAAAACCTCAAAAAAAAAAAAGTGTCATGAGAGTTCATCCTGAAGATTGAGTTAAAAATGTGGAAACCAAGACTTTTTCCTCCATGGGAAGGAACTTCCGTTCTAAAAGAAGAGATTTTGGAGTATTACGGAAGTCTCTTGATGAATCTCAGCCCGGCAAACATGAATGCCACAAAAGAGCATTTTGACTACAATAGGTATCAATTATTTCAATGAGTACCAAACTAAGTGTATCATGTTGTCACTCATATTAATCACCTGCTGTATAGGACTCCCGTTAAATGGAATTGTCATCTGACTACTCGGCTTTCAGATTAAGAGAAACGCTTTCACTGTGTTGATTCAGAATTTAGCTATCGCTGACTTTGGGTTCCTCAAATTTATGGCTATACTTCCAATTTGTAATTTTTTCAGCTTTTTTTTTTTTAAATATTTTATTGTTTTTATAGGGATAAAAAAGGGAAAGGTGGGTAAAGGTATAACATAGGGTAAAAAAAACAAGGATTAGACCAGGGGTAGGGATAGATACAATAATGGGGTTTCCCCCAACAGTAAATCAACGCTTTAGCAAGCAGACTATCGTCCGGGTATACGTATTAAATGTACATAATTAACATAATACTAAAAAGCTATAGTAAATAAATTTGTCACTAATAATAATAAAAACTTAACCCTTACATATCCTTCATTCTATAAATAACAATAATCAGTATAGTATTAATAATATATTACTAACTAAATATAGTTACATATAAATACCAATATATTGCTTATTACTTATAATTACTTATAATTAAAAGTAAACATCTAACATAGAGGTTAAATAATAATAATAATAAATACATCAATTATCTTATTTAATTTCATAACCTTTTTTCGTTCTATCGTATTGCTAACCATTGATAGAATTTTTCCCATGTTTTAAAATAAATTGTGTCTTCTTTCTCTTTTCAGCTTTTAAACTATCAGCAATTCCCAGTTGGGTGATATTTTCTTTGTTAGACATCATGTATACCAATGGTTTATTTCTTCTGACAGCCATCAGCATTGACCGGTGTGTTGCTGTCTTCTTCTCAATTTTGTATCACTTTTCCCAGCCAAAATATTTGTCCCCTGATGTCTGTGCTTCCCTCTGGATTTGCTCTTTCCTCCTTATTGGAATTAGCAGCAATATGAACATTTTTTTTTTATTATTATGCCCTCTGGGATTTTGATTTGGTTGTGATTGCTGTCCTTTGCCTTCCATTGATCACAACCTCTACTGTGTTCCCATTCATCAAAATGTGTCTTAAATCCAAACATGTCAAACTGGGAAGACTTTAGTGATGATCTTAATTACTCTTCTCTGTTTCCTTATTCTTACCCTTCCATTATATACTTATCTGTTCACTACTCATTTTCTTGGCATGAATTATATCTTGATGAATTTTCAATTTGCTTTATATTTTAATCTCTGTGTTTGCTTAAACGGCAGCATTAACCCAGTGATTTATTTTCTGGTTGGGAGAAAGAAACCAGCTCAGTCCAGGAGGAACATCAAGGTCATGTTTCAAAGAGTTTTCAGGGAAGATGAACCTCCCGAAGCCAGATACAAACTCAAACCCTTTGTAAAAGCATAATTTTAGCTTGCCAGTAATGACTAACATCTTGTGTGTGTGTGTGTGTGTGTGTGTGTGTGTTCTTTTTTGCTATAGAAATAAAATGTAAAGAGGGTTTTGTTTCCCTTGAAAAATAATATTGTGAGAATTTATCTCCAAGGGATAACTCCTCCTCCTCCTCCTCATTCAACCCACAAAGCTTTCTGCCACTTTGTTAGCATAGGGGTAATTCCCATAGTAGATTCCTTAATGCCTTCAGTAATGACAGAATTCTAATGTACTGCTTTCAGCGGAACAGTTCTTAAGAAACGCAGGTCCCAAAGGTGCTTTTTCAAAATTAGACTTTGTTTCTCCTTGAAGTTCTCATCCAATAGGCTTCTCCAATTCTGAAGAAGCTTCTTGGATGAGAAGCAAAACATCTTCAAGAAAACAACAAAGTCCAGTTGCCTCCTGAAAAAGCACCTTTGGTGCAACCATGACCTGGATTGACTTGCGAATCTCCATAGCCATTTGGAAAGGCAGGGCTATTCTCAGAAATGTGTCTGCCTTGAAAGCAGCCCAGGTCGAACTGCAAAGCACAGTCAAACATCAGGGAGAGAGTATGACATTTAGTTTTATTCATAATGTGATTTATGATCATTCTCATATCAAACTGTATTGTAATTTATTCCAAATGTCAATTCCGTTGACCTTGGGCGTGATGGATTCCAAATTTTGGATGCATTCTTTAAGTTAGCCCGTTTGAGATACCTTGGTTGAAAAAGTTTGGTCCTATAGTGTACATGGTTTTGGAGACATAGGTTACAGGAAGAAGAGTTTCAGGAGTATGCTAGAGGGCTCATGACCAGTTGGGTCATCATTTCAGAGGTATTTATCAGATTTCCCCTTTTCCCCCACCCCAATAATTTTCTATTGAGGATCATATTTATTTGTTTATTTATTTGTTTATTAAATTTGTCTGCTGCCCATCTTGCCACGAGATACAAGTAAAACCTACACAACTTACTACAACATGAAAAGATAAGTAACATTTTAAATATATATATATATAAAAGGTGCAGAAAAAGCCATTCCTCACCAAGAAACCCTACCAGATTACTCAATGCCTTCAACAGGGAGAGGTCTTCTGATATCCTGCATTCCCTGGAAATGCCGAGTATACATTCTTAGACGTGTCTACCTTGAAAATAGACCAGGTTTCGACAAAATATTGATGGGTAGGGGAGAAAAATTCTTAACAAGAACCTATAAATATCTACTGGAGGTTGAATTGGAGGAAGAAATAGTAAAAGGGTCAATGATAATAGCATGGGCTCGAAATGTGGGTCGAACTATAGAATTAGAAGTGTGGGAAAGAATTTGGAATAAAAACTGTAAATTGACACTGTCAACTGCGTATAAGGAAAACCAATATAAAATGCTTCATAGATGGCATTTAGCACCAGCGAGATTGGCAAAGATGTATAAAAACATGAACCCAGACTGTTGGAAATGTAAAAACAGAGAGGGAACATTTTACCATATGTGGTGGCAATGTCCAAAGGCAAAGACCTACTGGGAACAGATAAGGGGGTGGATACAAGAGATAACCAAAGAACAAATTGAATTTAAAACGGAGCTATTTTTATTAGGCATAATCAATCCAAAGATAAAAAAACAACCTTGATACATCATTGTACAAATAATAACAGCGGCACGCATCGCATACGCGCAATGTTGGAAATGTGAGAATGTACCACCAAATGACATGATCATTTATAAGATACTAGAATGCGCTGAAATGTACAAGCTTACTTTAGAAATAAAGGATAAGGAAGCAACAGAATATTATGAGTTATGGAACAAGTGCTATGTTTGGTTAGATCAAAGAACAAAAAAGTAGGAAAGCTATGTAACCAACTGTAAATAAATGTAAGAAATAGAGGACACAGTACTGTTAAGGAAGAAAAAGATGTATTTTATTTTGTTTTGTAAATTGTAAAGTAAAAAAGGAAAAATTTAAATTTAAAAAAAAAAATAGACCAGGTTGGACTCTACAGTCATGCAGTTAAACAGCAGCAAAGGAATGTTTTTGTCTTGTGTTATGTCATCAGCTGTTTTCTGATCATTTTGATGCCGTGAACTATTTTATAGAATTTTCCAAATTTCAATTCCCTGGAATGATGGGACCCAGATTTGGGACTCATTCTATAAGATAGCCCATTTGAGGTACTTTAATGCAAAAAAAATATTGGCCTACACCATACACCATTTCACCCAGTTAAAGGTTACGGGAATGAGAGTTTTGGTAGCATGTAGATACTGTAGATTGATTTGATTTACAAAGTACACGTGATCTAGAACTTCCCTTAGAGACATCTGCCTAATGCATTTCTCTTTCAGAGTTATGGAAACCATTTTATCCCACATTTAAGAGTTCTGAAGCACCCATGGAAAAAAATCAGCACTGTGGTCTTAATTCTCGGCAAGGAATAATGGATTTCTTTAATCCATTAAGGTACCCCACCCATTCTCAAAATGTATAAAGGCATCTCTTTCGGACTTTCTGGCAAAGCACTTGAGCTTCATGATAGTGGAAGAAGAATTTATAACCGTTCCAGAAGAAGACGGTATTAAGGTCCAACAGGCATTGGTGAAGCATAAGTGAGACTGGAAGAAGGTAGGACATTCTGGGTCTAAACTTTGAGGTATGGGATGGTAGAACCCCAAAGACTTTCGCAGGGAAGATCAGAAGGAAATATTCATTTTCAGTCAGGGATAATAACATCGAGTGCAGCATCTTCTTATTCAAAATTATTTTATTCCTGTAAAGTGTTCTTGGAATTACTATATTTGATAGCACTTGCTTTCTGGATTTTTTTATGTACCCTACATTTAAGCCAAAGCTTTCCTTTCTGTTGTAGAGCCGGATAACTCCTGAAAGAGATGGGTCACAATTAGTATGAGAAAGAAGTGGTAGAAACTCAATGAATAAAGGAGGAAACTATTTTTTAGAAGCTTCTTGAATTTATCTGGTTTCTCCCATCATCAACAACAGTAATAACAATAACAATAGTTTTTCCCACAAAGAAAGATTCCCTCCAGCCACTAAAAGTTTCCACCTTCTTTTTTTTTCTGAACAGTGGAATTAGTCATCTATGGAGATTCTCAGCCATCCAGGTCATAGTGGTCCCAAAGGTGCTTTTTCAAGAGGCAACTGGACTTTCTGGTTTTTCTTCAAAGATGTTCCGCTTCTCATCCAAGAAGCTTCTTCAGCTCTCAGAGAAGCTTCTAGGATGAGAAGCAAAACGTCTTCAAAGAAAAACAAGAAAGTCCAGTTGCCTCGTGAAAAAGCATCTTTGGGACAGTGAAATTAGTCATTTAAAAAAAAAACACATTTGCGTATAGTGGGAGCAATTATCTCCCTTGTGATATTTATTCTTCATTGTTGTGCATTGTCTAGATTCATCGAGAGAGTCACATAGCATACTATGCTTTGATTACAATGTCCAAAATTTGACACAGGTCAATGAGCGATTGTCAGATGTGTTGTGGGATAATTCATAAGTTTTAATGTTAGAGTAGCAGGCAATAGTAAGCAGATCTTTTGCAGATTTTTTTTCTCTCTTCTAGGATGGGAAAGCAGATGTTGCTAAAAGTTTCACACAAGGTTTATGCTATCTCTTGCCTGTTGGTGAAGTAGCCAAAGACTACATCTCCATGCCACGTAATTGTACATACTGATCAGGCAAGGCAGAAAGTATGTCTGCATTTTTTAGACTTCCTTTGTCATGCCAGAAGAGAAAGAGCTCCAGTAGCACTTATTCACCTCACAAGATGTTTATGTTTCTTAGTAAATATGGGACGCAGCTCTCTGCACTATCCCTGAGATACAGTTGCGTATCATCAATCTCAATTGCCAAACAGTTTTATTTATAGTGCCATCATTTTGAAAATTTTCTAGTACGGTTCTTGTTATATAACTTACAGCAGTGGAGGGAAAATTCCTACGTCGTTCCCCAGTCTTCAAGATGAACTCTCATAATATTCTTTTCTAAGGGAGACAAAATCACTTTACATTTTAATTGTGCAGGAAATGAAAATTCTGCAAGAAAATCATACTCAAATATCTACCATTCGTGACAGCTAAAAAAATGTCAGGCACAAAAGATTGGGAATCTAGTCTACTAAAGTTTGATATTAATTAGCACCAGATAAGGGTGAATTAGACTTGGACCATTTATGATGAAGTAACCATTCTAAACTTATGACATACTTAACTCTGCTGCCCCCATCTGCCTGCTTTTCTCCTACAAATTATGTTTTCACAGAAGGTTTTAAAGTTTTTGCTTTCTTCCACCTGGTTTTTGGAACTTGATCTTCCCTGAAGACTATTTGAAAAATCACCTTGATGCTCTCCCTGGACTGAGCTGGTTTCTTTCTTCCAAACAGAAAATAGATTACTGGGTTAACACTGCTGTTTAGGCAAGTACTCAGATTTAACTAGAAATGGAATACAGGAAATTAAAAAAAAATACTTCATCTCAGGAAAACACCTCGTCTTAATAAAATGAATAATGAACACATAGATCTATAATGGGAGAGTAAGAATGAGGAAACAGAGAAGAGTAATTAAGACCATCAGCAAAAGTCTTTCACGTTTGATCTGTTGAGGTTTAAGACATATTTTGACGAATAGGATCACAGTAGAGGTTGTGATCAACGGGAGGCAAAGCAAAACAGTCACAACCAAATGGAGACTCGGAATGGTAGCATATTTAAATTCATATTCCATAATGTTTGGAATTCCACCCAGGAGGAAAGAGAAGATCCAGAGTAGGGCACACAAAACAGGAGACAAATGTTTTGGCCAGGAACAGCGATGCCAGATTGGAAAGAAGACACACACACACACCGGTCAATGCTGATGGCTATCAGAAACAATATGCCATTAATATACATAATATGGGAGAGAAAAAAAGATCAACAGGGGTATTTTTTCAGGTATAAAACATGTGAAAAAATCAATGCAGTATATAGCCATAAATAGAAGGAACCCAAAGTCAGCAATAGCTAAATTCAGAACCAACACAGTGAAAGGGTTTCTCTTAATCTGGAAGCCGAGTAGCCAGATAACAATTCCATTTAATAGGATTCCAATACAGCAATGATTAATGTGGCTGACAGTATGATACTTTCAGAATTGATGGACGTATTTTGGTACTCATCGATATCATTGGTAGTTTTATATTCAGAATACTCTGCTGAATCTTTCATGTTTTCCAAATTGAAATCCATCAAGAGACCTTTGAAATGCTCCAAAAATCTCTTCTTTGAGAGTGGACGTTCCTATTGGAAGAAAAGAAAGGAGAGTGGATTCAGTAATTGCTCAAAAACCATCATATCTTCATTTCTGTCTTTTCTGTCTTTTCTGTGGCTTCTGGTGCCAAGTGGGCTAGAGAATTCAGGACTGTCAGCTAACCAACTAAAGACCAGCAGTTGCAGGACTACTGAAAGTATAGTTATTTTATTGTTCGCCAATATACAAAGACTGGATATAAGCAAAAAAATAAACCTATTACTATCAGTAGTAACTCTACTTGAACACCGCGGCATTGACAAAATCACCATTAGTCAATTGCAAAAGGCAGCTTTACTTGGAAATGCTTAGATCCTGTGATCACTATCAGATAGCGATGGCTATCCCAGGAAAAGAGTGGCAAAACCAGAACATCTGGCTGACTGTGTGACTAACTATAATTTCATGAAATTGGTATATTATCCAACTCTCAAAGACTCTGGGCAGCACCCAATGATAACACCTCAAAGAAATTACTATATGTTCAATTAAAAAATATCTCCCGTTAGAGAGGTAGTTGCACCCAGAGAATTCCTATGAAAAAAGACAACTCTACGTGAAAATGAAAGAGTAATACCAGACTTGAGGCCGAGAATTAGGATAGAAAAATTCCCGCCCAGCAGCAAATGCACAGCTGGCAAACTTATCAAGCTACAGATATTCCAAGAAAAAATGTTAGTTTTATTGTGGTCTCACAGAAAGCTGAAATGAAGGAGAAATAAGTTTGCAAACCGGCTGATGATGGTTGATCAGAGAGATGCAGTCCCAAACCAGAAATAGGGCAAAAATATACTTAACTGCTTAAATTTAATCTTACAAAATTTCTTGCCTGTATCCTTCCTTCTCTCTCTTATGCAGGGAGAGGGAGACACAGGGACAGAAAAATGCAGTTTTGAGATTCCCGTGCAGTCCAAGATGTAAGGAGTGGATGCAGAACTCCTGAAACTTGAGTGAGAATCTTCACACACGAGCACAAAGGGAGAACTTTATCAAGGAAATCAAAGTAGTAAAGTAGTTTAAAAGTAATGTTGGGTCATCATAAAGAGAAATCTTGAAACAGGTCTCATCTCTGCACCAGGACCCTTAAAATCCTCAGTTTCAGATATTTCAATTTCTTAGCAAAGTAGGCAAAGCCAGAGAAACAAAAGTTCCTTGGAGTTCTCTAAGCTTGGTTGTTTTCTTACAAACGTTTCATTACCCCAACTAGGTAACATCAGCACTGATGCATCAGCAACTCTATAAATATAGAGATGAAGGCTGGTTGCACAATAGGAGAAGACCATCTCTAACCATTCTTTCAGTGCTTCATTCAGATTCATGGATGTTGTTGGTAGAAAGTACTGCTACTGATCCATGGAAGGCGTCTGGCTCCTTCTAAGCTGAGCCCTTGCATGAAGAGATTCAATGTGGAGTTTTTCCTTTCTACAGATTGGAAGAAATCCACGTGCAACTTCTACAGTGACAGGTGTCAACGCTGCTAACATCGGATGTTCTTGCTTTGACAACATATGGAGATGCAGCCATTTTCCTTCTTATGTTTTACTCTTAGAATTAGAGTTAGAATTAGATGATACTGGGGGGGAGGAGGAGGAATGTGCATGGGAGTTTAGTTAGACATAACAATATTGTAGCTAGGGTGAGAACCAAGGTTTTTTGAAATAAGAGATGATAAGAAATGGCGGGTTGAAGAACTGTAGGAAAAGCCTGCATTTCAAACTAATTGGAGAATGTGATTTATGACTGCTAATTGGAGGAGGGAATTGTGCTTTGATACTATGTGCTCAGGGGAGGAGAATTCAGATTTTGGCTTTGCCTATGTACGTGCCGATACTATGCTACTCGAATAAAGATTCTTTAAGGTAAACAATGCCTCGAAGTTCTTTGAAGAGTTTCATCTGTCAGAACCATGACAACAGAGGGCAAGCAGCTTAAAGCACTATTCCATAGAATTGGAGGAAGAATGAGGGTGGAGGCTCATTCTCCGAGCTTGTGGGTTAGTTTCTGAACATTTTGTTACCAGGCTAGGTAACACCTTCAGTGGAGTTTAGGGGGTGTCAGTGTCAGTGTTCTTCTGTTTATAAGGGCTTCAGTTGTGGGTGTGTCAAGTGAGGGTCTTGTGATGGGTCAAGTGTGAGTCCCTAGTGGAAGAATCTTTAGCTTCTTGTGCCCCGCAAATCCATACACATCAGATATTCTGCATGAAGTTAAGAACTGTGCAAATGATAAACAGGACTTTGCATTATTTTATACTGTGGAGATGAGAGATAGGACATTTAGATGAGAAATTCATCACCATGTTTTGTAAATAAGGGTCCTGTGTCATTAAAAAATACACTTTTCATGCTAACCTCCTGGATTCCTGGTAAGTCTCAAGCTTTTCATCGACTCTCTTGTAATTATCTGCCAATCATGCTTTTCTTAAGAAGTCAATGACCACATCCTGGCGTCACATAGTGCTACATTCAGATTAGGTAAAGCAAAGACTGTCCATGCATCTTTTAGACTTTCTTTTTCATGCCAGAAGCAAAAACATTTCACATTTTCTGCAGGAGATTGACCCTCATCTGCTATGCAGGCACTCAACCCTGTGCTTTATATAAAAACACCTCTGAAGATTTCTGCTCAGGCTCTACTTCCAGGTGTATCGAATTCCAGAGGCAATTCTTTGAACATTGTGACACATGATGGGTGAGCGGACTTTCCTTCTGTCAATGAACTGTCCGAACTTCATCTAAACAAGACTTAATCACATTTTTTGTGCACTTTCAGCTATGAGATAATTTGGGAAGGTTTAATCTGATCCAGAGATGCGGAACTACAATAATGGACAATTTTTAGTAGTTGTATATTTCTGTATCTGGTATTTCATATCAAAATCTTCCATATTGATACCTTGATAATCTCATCAATTTCAATTGACTTTTTCTGGTTTGAACTCGTTTTCCTATCTTTAGCATGAAGAGCAAAGCTTTAGGAGCAGAGGTTCCTGATAAAAATTCTCAGATGAGGAGACCAGTCCAGTTGAAATAAAAAAACAATTTCCCTTTTCCTCAGAGTTGACTGGATTTATGGCCAGTCTCCTCCTTCTATGGCTGGTTCCTGCAAAAAAAGGAACCAAATCTTCTTATCACTAGATGTTCACACTGATTAGACAAGACACAGAATATATCTAGTTGTGTGAGACTTTTAGCAAGATCTGCTTCCTCATCCCAGAACAGAAAGAATATTTTCTTCAGAAGATCTGCTTATGATCACCTGCTTCTCTGACATTTAATCCTGTGAATTGTTCAACAGGTTCTCCTTCACGTATGTTAATTTTTGGACATTGTAAGCAAAATCTATTATGTTGGAAACTACTGTTCTTTATCTGTGGAGCTACAGTTAACCTAAAGAGGACTTAAAACATCGTATTTTCTCTACAATTTGGCCATTGTCAATCAACCCCGGCAATCAATTACATGACATAGCAATCTGTCCAAATGTGACGACCTTGTACCAATTGTTTCAAAAAGGTAAGATGTTTGGTAGATCTTAGACAAGCAGAGGCAATAATATTCATCTACTTATTTAGTAATTTTTGCACCTGATTTTTCGTATCAAAATGTTTCTGTGACATTTATATGTTGATAGTTATGGAAATCTCAATTGTCTTTTTTGGGGGACTAATTTTCTAATGTATTGCTAGCCATAAAAGATAGAACAGTACAAATATCTCACAAACAATTAAAGGATCTGAAACCCACAATTTTAATGGTCTTGATATAAAGATGCTTCAACCTTTCTCCTTTTACTGTAGCTCACGCATTTTTCAACTAATTTACCACTTATTTCCATGATGAAGATTCTCACTCTGTCCTGGGCTGCAAAATATGGCATGAGAATCTGAAAAATTTTGCATTTCTCTGTCCCTGCATTTCTCTCTCTCCCTACACAAGAGAGAGAAGAGGGGTACAGGCAAGACAATTTGTAAGTTTAAATTTAAGCCAGTAAATATACTTTGCACTTTTTCTGATTTGGAATTGGGTATCTCTAATAATCAAACTTCAACTGATTTGAGGACCTCTCTCTCTCTCTCTCTCTCTCTCTCTCTCTCTCCTTTCCAGTTTACTGTGAGAACAAGTTATGAGTGCTCCAACTTTGGAGCTTTTTAAGAAGAATACCTGTAACATCTTCTGCTTGAGCTGGAGGTTGGACTAGAAGACCTCAAAGGTCACTTCCAATCCTATTAGTCTGCTATTCTGAAGCTTCTCGAAGAGAGGTAGAACCTAGAAATAAGGAGAAATTGTCTGATAGTGAGACAGACAATTAATGGAATAACTTGCCTTCCGGGATTGTGCATGCTCCATCACTGGGGTTTTTCAAAAACAGACTGGACAACTATTTGACTGGAATAGTATAAGACTCTTGCCTTGAGTTGGGGGTTGGATTAGAAGACCCCTGAGGTCCCTTCCAACTCTATAATTCTATGACTGAGAAATTATTTAATCCACTTTTCTTTCTTTCTTTTTTAAAAAAGATTTTCCATTCTAAAAGAAAATATTATTGGAGCATTACAAAGGTCTCTTGATGAATTTCGGCCTGGCAAACATGAATGATACTGGAAAATATTTGGACTATGATACTACCAGTAATTTGGGATTCACTTATACTAAGTGTTTTCATATTCTCAGTCCCATTCATTATCCGGCGTATAGGACTCCCATTAAATCGAATTGCCGAGACACTCTTCATATATTGTAATTATTAAGACACAACATTTTTTGAGGAATTATGAATTCACTTTTCGTTTTGTTTTTTTACTTCTCATAGGAACTTCAATTCTAAAGGAAGAAATTATGGAGTATTACGAAAGTCCCTTGAGGAATCTCAGCCTGGCCAACAGGAATGCTACAAAAGAGCATTTTGACTATAATATTACCAGTTATTTCAACGAGTACCAAACTAAGGGTATCATATTGCCAGTCGTATTCATCACCTGCTCTATTGGGCTCCCGTTAAATGGAATTGTCATCTGGTTACTCGGCTTCCAGATTAAGAGAAACCCTTTCACCGTGTTGGTTCTGAATTTAGCTATTGCCGATTTTGGGGTTCTCATATTTATGCCTATACTTTCCATTCGATATTTTACGGCATTTAAACTATCAAGAATTCCCAGTTTGGTCATATTTTGTCTCTCTGACTTTATGTATATTAATGGTCTATTTCTCCTGACAGCCATCAGCATTGACCGATGTGTTGCTGTCTTTTTTCCAATCTGGCATCACTGTTCCCGGCCAAAGTATTTGTCCCCTGCTATCTGTGCCTTCCTCTGGATCTTCTCTTTCCTCCTGGGAGGAATTCAGAATATTATGGAATATGTAGATCAACACAACACCATCCCGAGCCTCCATTTCATTGTGACTGCTATGCTTTGCTTTCCACTGATCACAGCCTCTGTTGTGATCCTATTCATCAAAATACATATGAAACCTGAACAGATCAAACGTGGGAGACTGTTAGTGATGATCTTAATTACTCTTCTCTGTTTCCTTATTTTTACTTTCCCGTTATATATCTATGTGTTTATTGCTCATTTTCTTGGCCTGCGTTATAACTGGGACTTTTTTCAATTCCCTTTATATTTTTATGTGAGCGCTTGCCTAAACAGCAGCGTTAACCCAGTGATCTATTTTCTGGTTGGGAGAAAGAAACAAGATCAGGCCAGGGAGAGCATCAAGGTCACGTTTCAAAGAGTTTTCAGGGAAAATGAAAGTCCCCAAAGCAGACAGAGGTTTAGAAACAGAGTTTCAAACTCTTCGTAGAAGCATATTTTAGCTTGTCATTAATGGTAGATATATATCTTATGAGTAGAAACAAAAATTGTCGCTACATAAATAAAATGCAAATAAAGTTTTTTAAAACCTCAAAAAAAAAAAAAGTGTCATGAGAGTTCATCCTGAAGATTGAGTTAAAAATGTGGAAACCAAGACTTTTTCCTCCATGGGAAGGAACTTCCATTCTAAAAGAAGAGATTTTGGAGTATTACGGAAGTCTCTTGATGAATCTCAGCCCGGCAAACATGAATGCCACAAAAGAGCATTTTGACTACAATAGGTATCAATTATTTCAATGAGTACCAAACTAAGTGTATCATGTTGTCACTCATATTAATCACCTGCTGTATAGGACTCCCGTTAAATGGAATTGTCATCTGACTACTCGGCTTTCAGATTAAGAGAAACGCTTTCACTGTGTTCATTCAGAATTTAGCTATCGCTGACTTTGGGTTCCTCAAATTTATGGCTATACTTCCAATTTGTAATTTTTTCAGCTTTTTTTTTTTTAAATATTTTATTGTTTTTATAGGGATAAAAAAGGGAAAGGTGGGTAAAGGTATAACATAGGGTAAAAAAAACAAGGATTAGACCAGGGGTAGGGATAGATACAATAATGGGGTTTTCCCCAACAGTAAATCAACGCTTTAGCAAGCAGACTATCGTCCGGGTATACGTATTAAATGTACATAATTAACATAATACTAAAAAGCTATAGTAAATAAATTTGTCACTAATAATAATAAAAACTTAACCCATACATATCCTTCATTCTATAAATAACAATAATCAGTATAGTATTAATAATATATTACTAACTAAATATAGTTACATATAAATACCAATATATTGCTTATTACTTATAATTACTTATAATTAAAAGTAAACATCTAACATAGAGGTTAAATAATAATAATAATAAATACATCAATTATCTTATTTAATTTCATAACCTTTTTTCGTTCTATCGTATTGCTAACCATTGATAGAATTTTCCCCATGTTTTAAAATAAATTGTGTCTTCTTTCTCTTTTCAGCTTTTAAACTATCAGCAGTTCCCAGTTGGGTGATATTTTCTTTGTTAGACATCATGTATACCAATGGTTTATTTCTTCTGACAGCCATCAGCATTGACCGGTGTGTTGCTGTCTTCTTCTCAATTTTGTATCACTTTTCCCGGCCAAAATATTTGTCCCCTGATGTCTGTGCTTCCCTCTGGATTTGCTCTTTCCTCCTTATTGGAATTAGCAGCAATATGAACAATTATTTTTTTATTATTATGCCCTCTGGGATTTTGATTTGGTTGTGATTGCTGTCCTTTGCCTTCCATTGATCACAACCTCTACTGTGTTCCCATTCATCAAAATGTGTCTTAAATCCAAACATGTCAAACTGGGAAGACTTTAGTGATGATCTTAATTACTCTTCTCTGTTTCCTTATTCTTACCCTTCCATTATATAATTATCTGTTCACTGCTCATTTTCTTGGCATGAATTATATCTTGATGAATTTTCAATTTGCTTTATATTTTAATCTCTGTGTTTGCCTAAACGGCGGCATTAACCCAGTGATTTATTTTCTGGTTGGGAGAAAGAAACCAGCTCAGTCCAGGAGGAACATCAAGGTCATGTTTCAAAGAGTTTTCAGGGAAGATGAACCTCCCGAAGCCAGATACAAACTCAAACCCTTTGTAAAAGCATAATTTTAGCTTGCCAGTAATGACTAACATCTTGTGTGTGTGTGTGTGTGTGTGTGTGTGTGTTCTTTTTTGCTATAGAAATAAAATGTAAAGATGGTTTTGTTTCCCTTGAAAAATAATATTGTGAGAATTTATCTCCAAGGGATAACTCCTCCTCCTCCTCCTCATTCAACCCACAAAGCTTTCTGCCACTTTGTTAGCATAGGGATAATTCCCATAGTAGATTCCTTAATGCCTTCAGTAATGACAGAATTCTAATGTACTGCTTTCAGCGGAACAGTTCTTAAGAAACGCAGGTCCCAAAGGTGCTTTTTCAAAATTAGACTTTGTTTCTCCTTGAGGTTCTCATCCAATAGGCTTCTCCAATTCTGAAGAAGCTTCTTGGATGAGAAGCAAAACATCTTCAAGAAAACAACAAAGTCCAGTTGCCTCCTGAAAAAGCACCTTTGGTGCAACCATGACCTGGATTGACTTGCGAATCTCCATAGCCATTTGGAAAGGCAGGGCTATTCTCAGAAATGTGTCTGCCTTGAAAGCAGCCCATGTCGAACTGCAAAGCACAGT
This sequence comes from Azemiops feae, assembly GCA_023970755.1. Classification (NCBI taxonomy): domain Eukaryota; kingdom Metazoa; phylum Chordata; class Lepidosauria; order Squamata; family Viperidae; genus Azemiops; species Azemiops feae. The sequence goes on along the minus strand of JALGBA010002220.1, from coordinate 45,396 downwards.
CAAACATCAGGGAGAGAGTATGACATTTAGTTTTATTCATAATGTGATTTATGATCATTCTCATATCAAACTGTATTGTAATTTTTTCCAAATGTCAATTCCGTTGACCTTGGGCGTGATGGATTCCAAATTTTGGATGCATTCTTTAAGTTAGCCCGTTTGAGATACCTTGGTTGAAAAGGTTTGGTCCTATAGTGTACATGGTTTTGGAGACATAGGTTACAGGAAGAAGAGTTTCAGGAGTATACTAGAGGGCTCATGACCAGTTGGGTCATCATTTCAGAGGTATTTATCAGATTTCCCCTTTTCCCCCACCCCAATAATTTTCTATTGAGGATCATATTTATTTGTTTATTTATTTGTTTATTAAATTTGTCTGCTGCCCATCTTGCCACGAGATACAAGTAAAACCTACACAACTTACTACAACATGAAAAGATAAGTAACATTTTTAATATATATATATATATAAAAGGTGCAGAAAAAGCCATTCCTCACCAAGAAACCCTACCAGATTCCTCAATGCCTTCAACAGGGAGAGGTATTCTGATATCCTGCATTCCCTGGAAACGCCGAGTATACATTCTTAGACGTGTCTACCTTGAAAATAGACCAGGTTTCGACAAAATATTGATGGGTAGGGGAGAAAAATTCTTAACAAGAACCTAAAAATATCTACTGGAGGTTGAATTGGAGGAAGAAATAGTAAAAGGGTCAATGATAATAGCATGGGCTCGAAATGTGGGTCGAACTATAGAATTAGAAGTGTGGGAAAGAATTTGGAATAAAAACTGTAAATTGACACTGTCAACTGCGTATAAGGAAAACCAATATAAAATGCTTCATAGATGGCATTTAGCACCAGCGAGATTGGCAAAGATGTATAAAAACATGAACCCAGACTGTTGGAAATGTAAAAACAGAGAGGGAACATTTTACCATATGTAATAATAATAATAATAATAATAAAGTTGGAAGGGACCTTGGAGGTCATCGAGTCCAACCCCATGCTCAGGCAGGAAACCCTATACCATTTCAGACAAATGGCTGTCCAGTCTCTTCTTAAAAACTTCCAGTGTTGGAGCATTCACCACTTCTGGAGGCAGGTTGTTCCACTGGTTAATTGTTCTAACTGTCAGGAAGTTTCTCCTCAGTTCCAGGTTGCTTCTTTCCTTGACTAGTTTCCATCCATTACTTCTTGTCCTGCCCTCAGGCGCCTTGGAGAATATGGTGGCAATGTGGTGGCAATGTCCAAAGGCAAAGACCTACTGGGAACAGATAAGGGGGTGGATACAAGAGATAACCAAAGAACCAATTGAATTTAAAACGGAGCTATTTTTATTAGGCATAATCAATCCAAAGATAAAAAAACAACCTTGATACATCATTGTACAGATAATAACATCGCATCGCATACGCGCAATGTTGGAAATGTGAGAATGTACTACCAAATGACATGATCATTTATAAGATACTAGAATGCGCTGAAATGTACAAGCTTACTTTAGAAATAAAGGATAAGGAAGCAACAGAATATTATGAGTTATGGAACAAGTGCTATGTTTGGTTAGATCAAAGAACAAAAAAGTAGGAAAGCTATGTAACCAACTGTAAATAAATGTAAGAAATAGAGGACACAGTACTGTTAAGGAAGAAAAAATGTATTTTATTTTGTTTTGTAAATTGTAAAGTGAAAAAGGAAAAATTAATTTTTTTTTTTAAAAAATAGACCAGGTTGGACTCTACAGTCATGCAGTTAAACAGCAGCAAAGGAATGTTTTTGTCTTGTGTTATGTCATCAGCTGTTTTCTGATCATTTTGATGCCGTGAACTATTTTATAGAATTTTCCAAATTTCAATTCCCTGGAATGATGGGTCCCAGATTTGGACTCATTCTATAAGATAGCCCATTTGAGGTACTTTAATGCAAACAAATGTTGGCCTACACCATACACCATTTCACCCAGTTAAAGGTTACGGGAATGAGAGTTTTGGTAGCATGTAGATACTGTAGATTGATTTGATTTACAAAGTACACGTGATCTAGAACTTCCCTTAGAGACATCTGCCTAATGCATTTCTCTTTCAGAGTTATGGAAACCATTTTATCCCACATTTAAGAGTTCTGAAGCACCCATGGAAAAAAATCAGCACTGTGGTCTTAATTCTCGGCAAGGAATAATGGATTTCTTTAATCCATTAAGGTACCCCACCCATTCTCAAAATGTATAAAGGCATCTCTTTCGGACTTTCTGGCAAAGCACTTGAGCTTCATGATAGTGGAAGGAGAATTTATAACCGTTCCAGAAGAAGACGGTATTAAGGTCCAACAGGCATTGGTGAAGCATAAGTGAGACTGGAAGAAGGTAGGACATTCTGGGTCTAAACTTTGAGGTATGGGATGGTAGAACCCCAAAGACTTTCGCAGGGAAGATCAGAAGGAAATATTCATTTTCAGTCAGGGATAATAACATCGAGTGCAGCATCTTCTTATTCAAAATTATTTTATTCCTGTGAAGTGTTCTTGGAGTTACTGTATTTGATAGCACTTGCTTTCTGGATTTCTTATGTACCCTATATTTAAGCCAAAGCTTTCCTTTCTGTTGTAGAGCCGGATAACTCCTGAAAGAGATGGGTCACAATTAGTATGAGAAAGAAGTGGTAGAAACTCAATGAATAAAGGAGGAAACTATTTTTTAGAAGCTTCTTGAATTTATCTGGTTTCTCCCATCATCAACAACAGTAATAACAATAACAATAGTTTTTCCCACAAAGAAAGATTCCCTCCAGCCACTAAAAGTTTCCACCTTCTTTTTTTTCTGAACAGTGGAATTAGTCATCTATGGAGATTCTCAACCATCCAGGTCATAGTGGTCCCAAAGGTGCTTTTTCAAGAGGCAACTGGACTTTCTGGTTTTTCTTCAAAGATGTTCCGCTTCTCATCCAAGAAGCTTCTTCAGCTCTCAGAGAAGCTTCTAGGATGAGAAGCAAAACGTCTTCAAAGAAAAACAAGAAAGTCCAGTTGCCTCGTGAAAAAGCATCTTTGGGACAGTGAAATTAGTCATTTAAAAAAAAACACATTTGCGTATAGTGGGAGCAATTATCTCCCTTGTGATATTTATTCTTCATTGTTGTGCATTGTCTAGATTCATCGAGAGAGTCACATAGCCTACTATGCTTTGATTACAATGTCCAAAATTTGACACAGGTCAATGAGCGATTGTCAGATGTGTTGTGGGATAATTCATAAGATTTAATGTTAGAGTAGCAGGCAATAGTAAGCAGATCTTTTGCAGATTTTTTTTCTCTCTTCTAGGATGGGAAAGCAGATGTTGCTAAAAGTTTCACACAAGGTTTATGCTATCTCTTGCCTGTTGGTGAAGTAGCCAAAGACTACATCTCCATGCCACGTAATTGTACATACTGATCAGGCAAGGCAGAAAGTATGTCTGCATTTTTTAGACTTCCTTTGTCATGCCAGAAGAGAAAGAGCTCCAGTAGCACTTATTCACCTCACAAGATGTTTATGTTTCTTAGTAAATATGGGACGCAGCTCTCTGCACTATCCCTGAGATACAGTTGCGTATCATGAATCTCAATTGCCAAACAGTTTTATTTATAGTGCCATCATTTTGAAAATTTTCTAGTACGGTTCTTGGTATATAACTTACAGCAGTGGAGGGAAAATTCCAACGTCGTTCCCCAGTCTTCAAGATGAACTCTCATAATATTCTTTTCTAAGGGAGACAAAATCACTTTACATTTTAATTGTGCAGGAAATGAAAATTCTGCAAGAAAATCATACTCAAATATCTACCATTCGTGACAGCTAAAAAAATGTCAGGCACAAAAGATCGGGAATCTGGTCTACTACAGTTTGATATTAATTAGCACCACATAAGGGTGAATTAGACTTGGACCATTTATGATGAAGTAACCATTCTAAACTTATGACATACTTAACTCTGCTGCCCCCATCTGCCTGCTTTTCTCCTACAAATTATGTTTTCACAGAAGGTTTTAAAGTTTTTGCTTTCTTCCACCTGGTTTTTGGAACTTGATCTTCCCTGAAGACTATTTGAAAAATCACCTTGATGCTCTCCCTGGACTGAGCTGGTTTCTTTCTTCCAAACAGAAAATAGATTACTGGGTTAACACTGCTGTTTAGGCAAGTACTCAGATTTAACTAGAAATGGAATACAGGAAATTAAAAAAAAATACTTCATCTCAGGAAAACACCTCTTCTTAATAAAATGAATAATGAAGACATAGATGTATAATGGGAGAGTAAGAATGAGGAAACAGAGAAGAGTAATTAAGACCATCACCAAAAGTCTTTCACGTTTGATCTGTTGAGGTTTAAGACATATTTTGACGAATAGGATCACAGTAGAGGTTGTGATCAATGGGAGGCAAAGCAAAACAGTCACAACCAAATGGAGACTCGGAATGGTAGCATATTTAAATTCATATTCCATAATGTTTGGAATTCCACCCAGGAGGAAAGAGAAGATCCAGAGGAGGGCACACAAAACAGGAGACAAATGTTTTGGCCAGGAACAGCGATGCCAGATTGGAAAGAAGACACACACACACCGGTCAATGCTGATGGCTACCAGAAGAAAGATACCATTAATATACATACTATGGGAGAGAAAAAAGATCAACAGGGGTATTTTTTCAGGTATAAAACATGTGAAAAAATCAACGCAGTAGATAGCCATAAATAGAAGGAACCCAAAGTCAGCAATAGCTAAATTCAGAACCAACACAGTGAAAGGGTTTCTCTTAATCTGGAAGCCGAGTAGCCAGATAACAATTCCATTTAATAGGATTCCAATACAGCAATGATTAATGTGGCTGACAGTATGATACTTTCAGAATTGATGGACGTATTTTGGTACTCATCGATATCATTGGTAGTTTTATATTCAGAATACTCTGCTGAATCTTTCATGTTTACCAAATTGAAATCCATCAAGAGACCTTTGAAATGCTCCAAAAATCTCTTCTTTGAGAGTGGACGTTCCTATTGGAAGAAAAGAAAGAAGAGTGGATTCAGTGATTGCTCAAAAATCATCATATCTTCATTTCTGTCTTTTCTATCTTTTCTGTGGCTTCTGGTGCCAAGTGGGCTAGAGAATTCAGGACTGTCAGCTAACCAACCAGCAGTTGCAGGACTATTGAAAGTATAGTTATTTTATTGTTCGCCAATATACAAAGACTGGATATAAGCAAAAAAATAAACCTATTACTATCAGTAGTAACGACAACTTGGGAGCCGTCTCATAACATCTGGAGCTCTACTTGAACCCCGCGGCATTGACAAAATCACCAATAGTCAATTGCAAAAGGCAGCTTTACTTGGAAATGCTTAGATCTTGTGATCACTATCAGATAGCGATGGCTATCCCAGGAAAAGAGTGGCAAAACCAGAACATCTGGCTGACTGTGTGACTAACTATAATTTCATGAAATTGGTATATTATCCAACTCTCAAAGACTCTGGGCAGCACCCAATGATAACACCTCAAAGAAATTACTATATGTTCAGTTAAAAAATATCTCCCGTTAGAGAGGTAGTTGCACCCAGAGAATTCCTATGAAAAAAGACAACTCTACGTGAAAATGAAAGAGTAATACCAGACTTGAGGCCGAGAATTAGGATAGAAAAATTCCCGCCCAGCAGCAAATGCACAGCTGGCAAACTTATCAAGCTACAGATATTCCAAGAAAAAATGTTAGTTTTATTGTGGTCTCACAGAAAGCTGAAATGAAGGAGAAATAAGTTTGCAAACCGGCTGATGATGGTTGATCAGAGAGATGCAGTCCCAAACCAGAAATAGGGCAAAAATATACTTAACTGCTTAAATTTAATCTTACAAAATTTCTTGCCTGTATCCTTCCTTCTCTCTCTTATGCAGGGAGAGGGAGACACAGGGACAGAAAAATGCAGTTTTGAGATTCCCGTGCAGTCCAAGATGTAAGGAGTGGATGCAGAACTCCTGAAACTTGAGTGAGAATCTTCACACATGAGCACAAAGGGAGAACTTTATCAAGGAAATCAAAGTAGTAAAGTAGTTGAAAAATAATGTTGGGTCATCATAAAGAGAAATCTTGAAACAGGTCTCATCTCTGCACCAGGACCCTTAAAATCCTCAGTTTCAGATATTTCAATTTCTTAGCAGATATTTTCACTGTTCTGTTTGGATGGCTACCATTCCATTTGAAAACTAGTCCAGAAGAAAGTCAGTTGTGATTTAGGTGACTATCCACATATTAGTATTAAAAGTACATTTTTGATATGAAAAATAGGTGCAGAAATTAGTAGCCAAGTGGATGGATATTACTGCATTTACTTATGTCTAAGATCTTCCAAATGTCTTACCTATTTGAAAATATTGGTCCAAAATCTTCAAAGTTGGTGAGAAGATTACTATGTGATGTTATTGATGGCTAGAGTAACCGACGATGGCCAAAGCAGAACAAGTTCCAGAGGAAAAATAACGGTTTTTAAGTCCTGTTCAGGTTAATTGTAGTTCCACTGAAGAAAAATAGTAGGTTCTACCCATACTAGGCTTTGCTTACAATGTCCAAAGTATGTCATTGTAAGGTGATAGTAAGCAGATCTTATGAAGAAAAGAAATATTTCTGTTCTGGGATGGGTAAGCAGATCTTGTTAAAAGTCTCAGACGATGAGATATTTGTTTTGTCTTGCACAATCAAATGTGAGCATCAAGTGATAAGACAGTCTGGTTCCTGTTTTTTGCAAGATAATCACCAACTGTAGAATGAGGAGGCTGCCCATGAGCTTTGGCAACTGTCAAGGAAAGAGATAGTCTTCTTTTATTTCAGTTGAACTGGACCCCTCATCTGAGACGTTTTATGGTGAACCTCTGATGGTAAATCTCTCACCTTCATGCTAAACAGGGCAGAAATTGCTTTTTTGTTTACAGCCTTCCTATACTCTGTCTCATGTAGACTAAGAGTTAAATCAAGGGTCTAGATTTATTGGGGCAGAATTGGGGGTCTTCTAAAAGAAGCTTAGTGCTGTCACCACACTGCCATGGAGTGATGCTATGAAATTTGGGCCTATTTGGTATGCAAATTTTTCTGCATGGCTGAGGATCATATGAACCCTTACCTGGCCAGGTCAGCCTCTTCTTAACACTTTCCTGTTTTACTCCAAGGAACCCTGTGATGCCGCTCAATACTGCTAGACTCAAGAGATAACATTCCTTTTTAGAGGGGAATAGAAGAGGACTTAAAATCATATAGGTAGGTAGGTAGGTAGGTAGGTAGGTAGGTAGGTAGGTAGGTAGATGGTTTTTTTACTTGATATTTATATGTTGACTGTCATATCATTCTCAGTTGAGCTTTTTATGAAGAGACATCATTTCAGACAAATGGTTGTCCAATCTCTTCTTGAAAACCTCCAGTGTTGAAGCATCCCCAGCTTCTGGAGGCAAGCTGTTCCACTGATTAATTGCACTAATTGTCAGGAAATTTCTTCTTAGTTCTAAGTTGGATCATTCCTTAATAGGTTTCCATCCATTACTTCTTGTTCTGCCATAAGGTGCTTTGGAGAATAGGTGGACCCGTTCTTCTAGAAGCTATGGCAATATTGGTACCAATAAAGGAGAATATTTGTAGCTTAGGGTTGAAATGAGGGGTCCTTGGTACTCTCTGAGCTTGCTTCTTAAGCCATTTCTTTACCAAACTAGATAACATTATCAGTGCTGGCACTGTGCTAGGACTAGCACTGATGATGTTACCTAGTTTGAGTAATGAAAAGTTTCTAAGAAAACAAGTAAGCTCAGAGAGCACCAAGTGGCCCCAATATTGATGTTATTTGGGAGACAGGAATGACTGAATCCACTCTTCTTTCTTTTCTTCTAATAGGAGCTTCCACTCAAAAAGATAATCAGAGGATCACAAAAGATTAATGATGAATTCCAGCCTGGGAGATCTGGATGCTACAGAGAACTATTATGGATATAATAATGCCAGTGAGCACACAGAACAACTCGACCTTTCTGATATAGGAGTGATTCTTTGTATAGGCACTGCTTTAATAGCCTGTTGTATTGGATTTGTGGGCAATGGCTACATCATCTGGCTACTTGGCTTCCAGATGAAGAGAAACTGTTTCACCACATTCATCCTTAACTTGGCCATTGCAGACTTTGGGTTCCTCACATCTATAGTTATAATTTTTATCTATGCATTTACCGACTTGCTAGGAAGCATTCTCAGCTTGATCTGTTCTTTTTTCTCCAACATGATGTACATCAATACTCACTTTCTTATGACGGCCATCAGCATTGACCGGTGTGTGGCTGTCCTCTTCCCAATCTGGCATCGCTGTTCCCGGCCAAAACATTTGTCCCCTGCTGTCTGTGTCATCCTCTGGACCTCCTCCTTCCTCCTTGCTGGAATTGTGGACATTATGATGTTCACAAAAGTCATTGCAAATGACAGACTCTTCAGTCTTCATTTCCTTATGACTGCTACAGTTTGCCTTCCGTTGATCACTCTCTCTGCTGTGGTCCTTTTCATCAAAGTGTGTCTTAAATCGAATCAGAAGAATCAGGGTCGGGTTTTACTGATGATTTTAATCACTCTTCTCTGTTTCCTCATCCTTGCTTTTCCATTATCAATCATTGCAGTGATGCTTCGTTTTTCTAGTTCTGAAGCTAAGAATAAACTGAAATATTTGGGTATATGGAGTATACTGCTTTCTTGTCTAAATAGCAGCATTAATCCAGTGATCTATTTTCTAGTTGGGAGGAAAAAAGGAGCTCAATCCAAGGAGAACATGAAGGTCCTTTTGCAAAACGTCTTCAAAGAAGGTGAAGCTACCAGAGGGAGATAGAAGAGGTCAAATCCTCTTACAAGGCCTTTGTGCTTCTTTCTCAGTAGCAATGAATAAGTTGCACTTGAGGCTGGAATCTTTCAACCTATTGACTCTTTCACCTGACATACAGAGAACTGCATTTTAAGAGATGCCTACGTCAGTCCACAACTAATGCTGTGCAGGAAATGAACTGCATGACATTGATAAAATACTCAGCTTACTTTGCTTTCTAGAAATAAGATCTTTATTTCCAGATAAGCACCAACCATGCCTGCTGCTTCCAGATGTCACTTAAAGGCAATTAATTCGTGAAACGAAGCAACAGTGAGTAAAATTAAACTAAAACCAATTAGAAACCAGTTGAAATTCAGTAATTAATGGTGAGGCTTTAGCCTCTTACTAAAAAGGGAAAGAGCAAGAGAGACAGTTTTCAAGTATATTCCATGCCTTGGGAGCAACAGAAGAGAAATGGGGGCCACAGGCAAAATCACAAATCCCCAGGCTATAATATAAGTGAATGTTATGTCTGAAATGTGTGAGGATCAAAACTGTCATATTTTATTTCAGGAAATGTATCCTGTACATATTTTTTTTTCTTCTCTTTTCTTTTATTATGTATACAAATTTGCATGTTTTTAGTGAAGCCGTATATTCTTCTGCCAAGTGCTTTAGGGACAAAACCTTTGCAATTATATAGGAAATAAACACACATAAAATGAGAAAAGTTACAATTTTTTTTTAAAAAAAAAACACATTCAGTAATAGTAGTTGTTATGATATAAAGAAGAATTGTATGAAGTCAGACATATCGTTTCACGTTATGAAATAAAGAATTACATGAAGTGAGGCGTATTACGAATACGGCAATGTTTCCTTTTTATATTGTTTGGCGTTAGCTACTTTGTTCGATAAATTTGTTTTTTTATTGAACGCACATATTATTTATGGCTATCAAACATGAATGTACAGTGACAGTAAGACTTCACGAAAGTTCTTCCTTTGCAGCTTGCTGTTCTTCCAGGCTGCCCTGCTGCTCATCCTTGAAGACTCTTTGAAGAGCCACCTTCAGGGATGTTCTGGGCTGACTCTTTCCCCTCTTCTTCATACCCACTAAGAAATAAAGGAGTGGGTTGATGCTGCTATTGAAAGTAGCACTTCCTATTCCAATTGTCAAGAGGACAGGATGAGGGAAACTGAAATAATAAATGACATATAAGGCATATATTGGGAGAGAGAAAAGGAGGAAGAAGAGGAGAGCCAGGAAGATGGTGGTGAGGAGCTTCCTTTGATTGCGTTGCGATTTAGACCTCATGTGAATCCAGAGGGTCATAGTAGACAAAACCATGAGAGGCGTACAAAATAAGCCATTCACAATAAGCTGGTAAAGCAAAGGTGAACTTCCAGTGCCTCTGTTCTGGTGGAGAATGAAGTGCACCGCAGAGAGCAAGAAGGAGAGGATCCAGATTAGGCCACAAACAAGAGTGAAGAGATATGTCGGACGATGGCAGCGATGCCAGAGTGGGAAGACGACAGCCACACACCTGTCCAGGCTGATGGCCGTCAGCAGAAACTGGCTAGCAGAATAGGTGAAGGAAAAGAGCTCAAAAAACAAGAAGAAAAAGGTTTGGACAACGTAAGTTAATTTATGAAGAGTTGACACCCCCACAAAGATAGCTGCCATAATGAGGGATGCGAGGACCCCAAAATCAGCGATGGAGAGATTCAGGATGTAGGTGGTGAAAGAATTCCTCTTAATGGAAAAGGCCAGGAGATAAATGGTCCTTCCATTTCCTACCAGGCCTAAAATGCAAATAAGGACAATGAAGCCATTGATAAGATTTCGTCTTAAATTATCTGGATTATCTGGAAAAGACATTTCTGATATTTCAGAAGTATTCAGAGCACTTTTCACCCATTTGATAAAATAGAAAGTAGTGTTGTCGTTTTCTGGATCACTCCTTGAAAGTTCAGAAGTATTCGAAATGATTTTTGGATGCTCCCTGCTTAAAAAAAAAGAAAAGAGAATCAGTTCTCTTATACAGACACACACACACACAAACACACACACACACACACGTGCACATACATTTATTTTTCACTTCCACATATCATATCAACACATATGTATTTTTTTCACCCTCTGATGGAAATTACAGCCCTAAAATCAATGCTACTTATGAGGCTGGAGAATTGCTATACTCAATACAGACCCAAGCTTTTCACCCCAAAATCTTCAAGATGCATTTCAGGAAAATTGCCACCGATTCCCATTATTAGACATTCTGGCTGAGGCCACAGTAGGGTTATCATGTATCTGAACAAGCAAAGGACAACCCAAAAAAATAGGAAAGGAAAATTAATATGAGGGGAGGGGAGGACACAATATTTAATGTTTGCATTTACATTCTTTGGAGGGGATTACAAGTATGAATGCAGGCACACAGTGGCAAATGTACATTGAAAGCACTGTGCTAGCACTAGCAGTTAGTCTTCAATGTGTAACTGATAAAGGTCTTGTCAGTATATGAAGCAGAGCTTGTTAACTCCAATAAATGCCAATTGCATTTTATGGCTGGGAGAGTTGGACCATAAGGAAGGCTGAGTGCCAAAGAATCAATGGTTTCAAATTGTGGTGCTGGAGAAGATTCTTGAAAGTCCCTTGAAGTGCAAGAAGGTCAAATCAGTCAATCCTAAAGGAAATCAATCAACCCTGAATGTTCTTTGGAAGGACAGATACTGAAGCTGCAGCTCAGATACTTTGGCCACCAAATGAGAAGAGAGGACTTATTGGAAAAGACCCCGATGTTGGGAAAGACGGAAGGCCAAAGGAGAAGGGGACGGCAGAGGATGAGATCCCAAAGATGCTTTTCCACAAGGCAACTGGACTTTCTCGTTTTTCTTTGAAGACATTTTGTTTCTCATCCAAGAAGCTTCTTCAGTAGAGCTGAAGAGCTGGAATGCTGAAGAAGCTTCTGGGATGAGAAGCTAAACGTTTTCAAAGAAAAACAAGAAAGTCCAGTTGCCTCGTGAAAAAGCATCTTTGGGATAACTCTGACCTGGATGACTGAGAATCTCCATAGACAGAGGATGAGATGGTTAGTGTAACCCACACAATGAATATGAATTTGGGCAAACGTTTGGAGACAGTGGAGGACAGGGGGCCCTGGCGTGCTATGGTCATGAAGAATTGGATATAACTTAGTGATTGAACAACAAACGCCCCAGTGAAAAGCTACTTAGATACTCAAAAGTCAAGAGACTTATGCGTGCCAGAGTGAAGAAATGTGGGGAAAAATAGGACATGTCCTCCTTTTGCCGGTGCCTAGTAACCTGAGGTAAGAGAATGTTACAATCAAAAGTTCTGAAGAACATCAGGTTGCTGATCTTTTTCCCATTTAAAGGAAAAACAGCTTGTGGGCCTATACAGTATGTAGACCCTATATATGACAGTTGTCATGTGGTCAAGAACGTGCCATAGATTCCAAACAAAGACCACCAAAGTTCAGTTATTCTTCTGTTTACATGGATTGTACTAAAGCAGGGGTGTCAAACTCAATTTCATTGAGGGCCGCATCAGCATTGCGGTTGCCCTCAGGGGGCTGGGTAGGTGTGGCCAGGGTGGGCGTGGCCTATTGGGTGGGTGTGGCTGGAGTGGGTGTGGCCTACTGTGTGGGCATGGCCAGCTCTACATCGTTCGCGTCAAGGGTGCCTGTGGAGGCCTGAGCAGGAGTGGGACAGATCTGAGGGTCTCTGGCAGAAGGGGGTGGGACCAGGGCAAGCGCCAAGGCATGGGCCACTGGAAGAGCCTGCTGAAACCCCTCCCCCAGAGCCCATCAAGCTGGATATGTGAAGTAGGCGAGGGCCATTTACTGGCCACTTCCAGGCGATGGTGCATTTCTTCATTCCTCACAAAGGGTGACACCTCCACAGCGCGTGCCTAGTGGGTGGGGGGCGGTCCCTTGCTGTTTCCAGACGGCCTTGTGGAGCTAAGACTGAATGCGTTTCAGGATAGATGGCCACCACAAAATTGAACATTGGCTTCCGGGCGGCCTGGGCCGGGGCCAAGGCAGCGGGGGCCATTCCCTCACTGTTTTCAGGATGGCTTCGCGGGCCACATGAAACCACATCGCGGGCCGCATCCGGCCCCCGGGCCTTGTGTTTGACATGTCTGTACTAAAGGAAAGATAACAGGAGTGATGATGTAATTCTACCTCACAATTTCTCCAACCTTCATATCTAGGGGAAATGCATTTGCAAACAGTAGACTTCTGGTTTGAAAACAAGTACAGTTCTAAGTGTGATCCAGAAATTTGAGCTTGAGGACTACCTGAGGACTACTTATACATCCTTGAATAGGACAGGGGAGAAAGTAATAGAGTTCAGGGTTTTATGGTTACTTTGCAATCCATTCTTCTCCTCTTTTCTTTTTCTGGGATTCTAATGGACTGAAATGAATTTCATCTCTTCCGCTTTCTGCCCAGTTTCTGTTCTGTTCTTTCACTTTCCAACTCTATCTATACAATGCTAAAACTCTCATGTCTCTTTGATGCTTCATAATATACATAACTAAGTCTAGGTCAGTAACATTTGCATCTTTGGAGATCTTATTTATCTGAGTTCTACTCCACCATTTCTGCTGGAAGTTAGAACGTTCGGTTTTTAAGACTCTGCCAATTTCATACATGCTGTCAATGGAGGTTTCCTAGTCCAGTGGTGGTGAACCTATGGCACGCGTGCCACAGGGGGCACTCAGAGCCCTCTCTGTGGGCACATGCACCATTGTCCCAGCCCCACCTCCCCTCATAGCCCCCTCCTCACCAGCAACCCCCCCAGAGGAGAGTCGCTCCCAAGTGCAGCCCGTGCAGAGCAGCGCAGCCAAGGACATGGCAGCCGGGCAGTAGGGACAAGACTCCGCCCTCGCGCCCTGTCGTGCACAGATGATGCTGCGGGGCACCGGCGGAGGGTGTGGCTGCCATGGTGCTGCAAGGCCGCCTGAGCGATCTGCTGTGGCGGGCCATGGAGGTGGTGGGTGGCCCTTTGGGCGGGGCAGTTTTTGGCACTCGGTCTCTAAAAGGTTCGCCATCACTGTCCTAGTCATTCTGACCTAGGGATGAGCTGCTCTGTCCCTTATCTGACTCCTGCACTGGATCAAAACTTCCTCATTGATTCTCTTGGGATGTCTTTGGACATTCACCCAACATGGGTTGGACCACCTCCATCCATCAGAAGGGATCCCCATTGCAGCAGCAACAGTAGAGCAGGGAAGGAATTTTCCTTTTGGACTATTATGAAAAAATATTTTGTACTATATTATACTTACATGTTGTTATACGCATATCCAAGACGAAGGGTGTGGGAAGAGCCATGATTGTCATGGAGATATTCTTTAGAGAGGAAGCAATTATAGTAAGTCACGATTATGATCAATAACACCAGGCAGCAAAAATGCTAATGTGTGTCAGACACTTCTTCCATATTTAAATGTGTGTGTTTCTGTCTGTGGGTCTTTGTATATATAATGATCATAGGCCAATAATCAGTATCTATGGGGCTCTTTAAGCTTCCCGCCTCAGAACTATTTAACTAATAATTAATTCAAAATATATAAAATATACTAATTTTGAAAAGGAAACTTTTCTTTCCACCCTTCCTTCATTTTCAGAAATGCATCTGGGCCTCCAATCACATATTTTTCTTAAAATTCTCTTAAAGAACATAAATACCCAATATCTAATCGGAATAGAGCTAGAAGGGACCTTGGAGGTCTTCTAGTCCAACCCCTTGCTCAAGCAGGAGAGCCTATACCATTTCAGACAGGTGGCTCTCCAGTACCTACAACTTCTACAGGTGGCTCTCCAGCACCTACAACTTCTGAAGGCAAGCTGTTCCACTGATAGTTCACACTATTAGGAAGTTCTAGGTCAGGGCTTTTCAACCAGTGGTATGCGTACCATCTGTGGTACATTAGCATGTGGCAGATGTTTTTTGGTCATCAAGTTTTTGACACCTTGCTAGGTGGTACTCAAATATTGCCATATCCTAAAAGTGGTACAATCGGTGAAAAGGTTGAAAAGCCCTGTTCTAGGTTGCTTCTCTCCTTGATTAGTTTACATCCATTGTTTCTTGTCCTGCCTTCTGGTGCTTTGGAAAATAGGTTGACCACCCACCCTCTTCTTTGTGGCAGTCTCTCAAATACTGAATACTGCCATCATGTCCCCCCCTAGTCCTTCTTTTCTCTAGACTAGCCATACCCAATTCCTGCAGCATTCTTCATATCTTTTAGTCTCCAGGCCTTTAATCATCTTAGTTGCTCTTCTTTGTACTTTTTCCATAGTCTCAACATCTTTTTTATAACGTGGTGACCAAAACTGGATATAGTATTTTATGTGTGGTCTTGCTAATGCTTTATAAAGTGGTACTAATACTTCACATGATTTTGAATCTTTTCCTCTGTTTATACAACCCAGGATTGTATTAGTTTTTTTTGGCTGTTGCCGCACACTGCTGGCTCATGTTTAACTGATCATCCACTAGGATTCCAAGGTCCCTCTCACAGTTACTGTTTTTGAGCCACGTTTTGCCTAATCTGTACTTCTATCTTTGTTTTTTCCTGCCTAGGTGTAAAACCTTGCTTTTCTCCACATTCAATTTCATGTTGTTGGATAGGGCTCAACCCTTGTGTCCCTCCAGAGGACAATTCTGGGATGATGTTGCACAGAGGACTCACAGATATCATTGTGTTAGTATTCTTACATTCTTACTTCGTGAAAAATTGCCTCAGGAGCCACTTTGTAAATGCACCCATTGAATGTTTTCAAAGTGTCAACCCATACCCCAACCCCAGGAGGGAGAGGAGAACAAGGACTCATGTACTGGTGTTAGAGTTTGAATTCTGGAATAAGCTTATGAAGTATTATGAACACTTGAGATTTTCTTTATCAGCAGTACCCACAAAGGAAAGGAAGATGATGTAATATATGCTGTTCCTACCTTCCATTAATTCAAATGCATACTCCATTGTGCAAAACTTGTGCAGAAAACTTCAAATCTGTGGTTAAGGAGGACAGTCCAGGACACTGCAATTTAAGGGGAAATACAATTATTAAAAGAAAGCAAACTTGACCGTTCTTATTGTCAAAAAGGCTTAAAGGAATTCTGTCCTTGAGGAATTCAAAGTCACTGTAGGTCTGCCGTCCACACAAAACAGGTATAAACATTCTTTGCTTTTCAGTCAAGCAATCAAACTTTATTTAAAGTCCAAGACCAAACACAATCAAGGGAACCAGCAATAATTATAAAAAAGGAATTTTAAAAATTGAGTGAAAATCTTTTAAAAGTTAGCAGCTACCAATTAATAGCAAGAGTAGAACGTGATCAGATGTTTAAAGATTCTAACTGCTCGATGAGTTTGCCATTGTTCACAAAGATTGATGTCTTGTCATTGATCAATAAAATTAATATTAGTAAGATATTCCAAACAAGAAGGCTAAACCATGAATATTAATACATAATGGTTGTTTAGTCTGTGGCTGTCCCTCCTATCTCCCAAGACCATTCCCCCATCCTATAATATAGGATTTAATCAGGAGCCGCATTTAAGCTTTGCAATTTTGTCAAACTTTGTGTGGTTGATGTGACTGTGCTGTTCGAGGGTGAGGTCAGGAAACTTAAGTGTTGTGCCAGCCATTTGGTACTACAATAGGTCCTATTTTGTGTATCTTGGGGAGTCCGTAAAATCTCACTGGGGATTCTAAATTCTACTTTATTATAAGGTTACATTAGCAAATCTTACAAGCCTGAAAAAGGGTCCAATTTCAGAAAGTAGCAACAAAGGCTTCATCTCAGGTTTAAGCAGACCTGAGGATTAAGCCAAAGTTACGTAGCTCCTCATTTAATCAGCTGATGGAATTATGCAAGGTTTAAATGTGAGTAAGCAGCAGCCAATTTTGGTCACCATATCACAAAAAAGATGTTGAGAGTTTGGGAAAAAAATTCAGAGAAGAGCAACTAAGTTGATCAAAGGCCTAGAGACTAAAACATACGAAGAACAGCTGCAGGACTTGGGTTTGGCTAGTCTAAAGAAAAGAAGAAATAGCAGAGACTTGATAGAAGTGTTCCAGTATCTGAGGGGCTGCCACAAAGAAGAGGGGGTCACATTATTCACCAAAGTACCAGAGGGAAGGACGAGAAACAATGGTTGGAAACTGATCAAAGAGAGAAGCAACCTAGAATTTAAGGAGAAACTTCCTGACAGTGAGGACAATTAACCAGTGGAACAGCTGGCCTCCAGAAATCGTGGGTGCTCCATCACTGGAGATTTTTAAGAAGAGGCCAGACAGTCACTTGTCTAAGATGGTATAGGCTCTCCTGCTTGAGCAGGGGGCTGGACTAGAAGACCTCCAAGGTCCCTTCCAGAAGAACAGCTGCAGGACTTGGGTTTGGTCAGTCTAAAGAAAAGAAGAAATAGGGGAGACATGATAGCAGTATTCCAGAATACATGCCTCCAGAAGCTGTGAATGCTCCAACACTGGAAGTTTTTAAGAAGAGACTGGACAACCATTGTCTGAAATGATATAGGGTTTCCTGCCTGAGCAGGGATTTGGACTAGAAGACCTCCAAGGTCCCTTAAACTCTGTTTATTCTATTCTATTCTATTCTATTCTGTTCTGTTCTGTTCTGTTCTGTTCTGTTCTGTTCTGTTCTAGGCTAGGCTAGGCTAGGCTAGGCTAGGCTAGGCTAGGCTAGGCTAGTCATTCTTAGATGCTTCTAGGATTTTCTTGGGTTTTTGTGCCCAGATCTTGAGCAATTCCTCTTTGTCTTCCTCCGATGAAGAAAAAGTACTGAGATAAAAGACATTCAACCAAAGTCAGACACACACCAGTCAACAAGTCAGAGATGGGAAGATTGCTGTCACACTATCCTGAGGAAAAAGTTGCTGTTAAAATGAGTTCTAATATTGGCCAGAGGATCCTGTGAGATTACCTGATCTCATACTAATGGTCTCCAAGTCTTATCCTAAACTCAAAAAGGAATATTTTGCAAATAACGATTACCACAACAGAGACTCTGCCTTTGCTGTAGACATACCTGGTGATGAATCTCCAGATGGGAATACCCGGTCTCTTTCAGGATCTAAGCATGAGGATTTTTTTTCAATGAATCCCCTTAGCCTGCACTTGATGTAAGTGTAGTTGAGAAAGAGAATGGAGGTTCACCAAGCTTTCTCATAAAAAATAAAAAGAACTTGCACAATATTCTTCTGAATTTGGCAACTTTAAGTGTTATCGCACACAAGGAAGTGCTTGAAAACACGATCGTATCTTGAAACCTGTAACAACCAAAAGATATCTGACAGAGAAGCAATCTAATCTGGATGTCAAATTCCTGGAATCAAGGCCCATTAAAGGAGTAATGTCTTATGGCAGCAATTATTGTGACAGCAACTTCCTTGTTTTCCCAATGAATCCAAGAATCGGTGCAAGTGTCCACCATCTTGCCCATTTTGTCCTGTTTGCAAATGTTGCAGTTAGTGTACCTTTTTTTGAAGCAAATATAGTTTTTCTTCTGAATTGGTTCAAGCAAAGTCAAACACTTTCTGTATTTCCTTCCAAACATTTCTCATTTAATCTGAAGAAGAAGAAAAATAGTCCAACATTTTTGTACATTTTTGTCCAAAGGGAAGAGAATTTTGGTCAACTTGTCATGAGTGGAACTTGGAGGTCTTCCAATTTCTTGATTCGTGGGAGAAAAAGCCTGAATAGGAATGTCCAGACTCTCCCTGTAGAATTACTTTCAAGGAGTCTTGAAAGTATTCAATCCCAAAGCAAGCCAGGAGAAGAAACTCTTCTAATTAACCTTTCTCAGCCTAAGAAGAATGGACAGCTCAGGATACTGCCCTGTGACCAAAAGAAACATAATGGAAAAAAAATCCTTCCATCATCTACAACATTAGCTGAGGCTGAAAAGCACCACCATGAGAAGGTGTGAAATGAATGAATGAATGAATGAATGAATGAATGAATGAATGAATGAATGAATGAATGAATGAATGAATGAATGAATCACAGAATAACAGAGTTGGAAGGAACCTTGGAGGTCCTCTAGAGTCTAGTCCAACCCCCTGCTCAGGTAGGATGTCCTTTACCATTACAGACAAATGGTTGTCCAATCTCTTCTTAAAAACCTCCTGTGATGAAGCCATTCCATTGATTCATTGTTCTAACCATCAGGAAGTTTCTCCTTAATTCTAGTTTGGCTCTCTCCTTAATTAGTTTCCATCCATTGCTTCTTGTTCTGCCTTCAGATGACTGACTGACTGACTGACTGACTGACTGACTGACTGACTGACTGACTGACTGAATGAATGAATGAATGAATGAATGAATGAATGAATGAATGAATGAATGAATGAATGAATGAATGAATGAATGAACAAATACATAAATAAATATTCTTAGCATGAGGCAGAAAAGAAAAAAAAGAAAAAAGAAAGCAAATTTCAAAGACTGTCTTCGTTTTAAGAAATAAGAGACTCAAAAGCTATTCGGGTGTTTGATTCCAGAGTGCAATCCAAAAATCAGAAGCTCTTTGAATATAAGGGAATTGGCTAGTCAAGCTCTGTAACATGGTTGAACATTTTGAAACATATTTCAAGGGTTCACAGGGACCATCTGGGGGCCACCTGACACTTCCTTCCCAAACAAACAAACTTTACTTTCAGCACTACACATGATTCATTCTCTGCCTTTTCTGCAGCTGAGTTTATACATTACACTGAACCAGAATGTGGCTATGTTTTGTATATAAACCATGTTTAATGACTTAGCATATTCGAAGACAACTGGGATTAATGCCATCAACTCTGCTTTAGCAGTGGATGTAAATGTTTTTGAGATTGTTTTAGATACAGCAAAATCTGTGGTTAATGTCGTTCCAAAATATGGGGCTTGTTGCCTGGCATCAATAAAGCACATCAAGGGTGGAGATAAATCAGAATTTTTTATCAATACCACTAAAAAGAAAAAAACAAGAAAACCAAGAAAAAAATCAGCTTGGTTGCACAAAGAACTCTTTGACCAACTGAAAGAAAAAAAAGTACAAAAAATGGAAAGACTGTGTTGTAGACTGAAGATAGAGGATAGGGGAATAAACCCATCAGGACAAGATTCAGCAGTTCATCTGCATTAAAAAAGACAAAGGCCACTCTTGAAGACAGAAAAGTCCACAGATGTTGTTTTACTGTTTCTATCCAGTATTTTCCAGAATTGGCATATAGAATAGAATAGAATAGAATAGAATAGAATAGAATAGAATAGAATAGAATAGAATAGAATAGAATAGAATAGAATAGAGCCAGAAGAATCCTTGGAGGTCTTCTAGCCCAACCCCTTGCTCAAGCAGGAGACCCTGTACTATTTCAGGCTTCTTTAATAGAAGTCTGTGTTAAGGATTAGGATGGGAAACTGGAATCTGAGGTTAGAATAGAATAGAATAGAATAGAATAGAATAGAATAGAATAGAATAGAATAGAATAGAATAGAATAGAATAGAATAGAATAGAATAGAATATATGGGGATGGTGATGAGAATAGAATAGAATGGAATGGAATGGAATAGAATAGAATAGAATAGAATAGAATAGAATAGAATAGAATAGAATAGAATAGAATAGAATAGAATAGAATAGAATAGAATAGAATAGAATAGAATAGAATAGAATAGAATAGAATAGTTCTTTATTGGCCAAGTGTGATTGGGTGCACAAGGAATTTGACTCCAGTTCATAAACTGTTGGTATACATAAAAGCAACAAACTGAGTATGTAATGGGAAAAGTGAGAAGGATAATAGTAATACAGTCCTACTACATGATTAGATATCCTTAGGCATAAGACAGTGCTGTGGGAATTATGTGTTTAGTAGAGTGACGGCACAGGGGAAAAACTGCCTCTGTGTCAAGTTGTTTTGGTATGAAATGCTCCATAGCGGTGTCCTATATACAAAATGGTGGCAAAGAAGGAAGAATAAACAAGAATAGACATACATGCTTCAAACATAGTTACAGAAAAGATTTCTAGGAGATGCTTTCAGCTTGTCTTCAAGCCAAACTCACAGATCACGTGGAAGCAATAATTACAGGCAATGGAAAACTAGCACAAATATCTGGATAGAATACTGCTCAGTGTCTCATTGTGACAGGAATGTTATCAGGTATACAGGGACAGATGGGAGTAAAGAGCTGATGATCCTCCAAGGTTTTACTTTACCATATAGATTTACAGTAGTGGCCAAAATTGTGGAAACCTTTTGGGGAAAGTGTACAGTAGAAATGCCACCTTTGGTTAAGTTTCCACCAATTTTTCTTCTAATTTCTTTATAACTATAGTCTTGTTCACTTAATAATTCTATTTTACATCACTTTCTGGGTGACCAGTCAACCCTTTGCACCATTACTTTAATTTTATTACGTTTTACAAGCTCACTAAATGAAAGAACACAAAAAACCCCAACCAACTTGATAGCGATCACATAACACACTGACAAATGTCCTCCTCTCAGCTTCAATACAGGACATCAATCACTGGATCCTACTGTGATCTGATTGGCTCATGGCCAAAACAAGATGACACCTGATTGGCTCTCTAAACACTCATGCTCATTGGCTACAATCAGATTAAAGAAAGCTACGTGATATCAACCTAAGCAAGTTGTGCTTCTTTTTTCTGGTTATTTGGCTATAACTTTTCATAGAATACAGTACAGATAGTTGAACAAACCTTGTTGCATTACATTCTTGATTAAATTATCTTTCCATTGATATATAATTTTATGGTACTACTCCCCCAAAAAAGTGGTGTTATTAGCAACCAAACCTCAAAAATACACTTTTCCCAAAAGGTTTCCACAATTTTGGCCACTACTGTATAGCCACATTGTAAAGGTTGGGTAGATGATGTAACAATTTGGACAACACTGGTGCCTATGTTCTTCACAATAATAAATATGATTTTAAAACTATAGCATCAGTTGGCCAGCAGATGGTTCATGAGCTTGATAAATGTAATTGTGAAAGGACAAGAGGACTTCAGTTCCGTGATCCCTTTACTTTGCGGGTTTCTGGAATAGTTCACAATGAAATATTCTATCATGTCATTTGTCAATGCTGCTAACATTGAATGTTCTGCATTGACAACAGATGGAAATGTAGCCATCTTTTTCCCTTTCGCTTTTAGAGTTAGATGATGCTGGGAGGGGGAGGGGATGTGAATGAGAGTCTAGCTAGACATAACAACACTAAACTTAGCGTGAGAATCAAGGTTATTGAGCCCAGAGCTGATAAAGAATTGGCGGGCTGGAGAACTGGAGAAGAAGCCCGCACTTTAAGCTAATTGGGGAATGTGATTTATGACTGTTAATTGGAGGAGGGAATTGTGCTTTGATACTATGTGCCCAGGGGAAGGGAATTCAGTTTTTGGCTTCGATTATGTAGTGCCAATATTATGCTACTCGAATAAAAGATTCTTTAAGGTAAACAATGCCTCGAAGTTCTTTTGAAGAGTTTCATCTGTCAGAACCATGACATCTTTGTTTTGATCCAGGCCTGGTTGCTTCTGAAGATTTTGTGAGTTTGGGTCCACTCTTCTTGGAGAACTGGCTTGGATTCAGTATTCAGAAATTAAATACCTCCTCACCCCCTACCTGGCTCATTCTGTTTGCTGTTTATGTCAGCCAGAGATAATCTAGGCATAATTCATGTTATCCTGATCCTTGGTGACATCATCCATCAGATAATTATGCTGCTGTTGTCATCCATGATGGAAGGGCTGCAGAACTCACAGTTCTTCATTCAGCTGCCCAGACATTCCCGCTTGGCCTGAAATATGTTTGGGAAAGAAGAGGAATTCAGCATTTTACCATCTCTGCTTCTTAAGCTTCTGAGACTGCCAAACTCAACCAAGATGGGCAAACCTGACCAACACTAGCCAACAGGGCTTCTGCCTCAAATCCTGGAGATTAGAAGTAGGTACTCTGCTCTCCACATTGAAGCCAAAACTTTGGTGTCCTTGGCCACAATGAGAGGGGCTGATGAGAACCAGGAATCAGACCAGGTTCTATTCCATCCTGAACAATGGAAGCTGACTGGGGGAAAAGGGAGGATTCTGTGAGATCCCAAATCTTCTAGTTCTCAGATAGATTATTCAGAATTGAACTATTAATTAACTATTAATTGAACTAAGAATTGAACTTGTCAAGATGTTTCATCTCCTACTATGCATTAGCTACACTTCACAAAAAAACAAAACCTCAACAAATATAAAGTGGTGTGTTCCCAAACAGAGAGCAAGAAGAAAAGAAGAAAAGAACTAAAAGTGTTAAAAGATAAAAGAATAGCAGAAAGATAGAAAAGAGAGGGGGGAAAAACACAAAGAAAAATATAAAAAACAAAATAAACAAATGAATCTTGAAGATCTTGCATTAAGTATCTTTATTCAATGAAGATATGCAAATATTACTAGGATAAACAGGTAATATTCAGATTTCAATAATGGACATCCCTACAGAGATAACAAAAGAGGAGATGACAAATTTAGGGGGAGGGGTTGACACATTTTGTTAGAAGGAATTGAAGGTGGTTCCAAGAAAGGCTGTATATGATGAAGGGTGATAAAGAAACTAGAAACAAGAAAACTTTCTACTAGATGAATATCTTCTTCTAGGTCAGTGGTGGCGAACCTATGGCACGGGTGGGTGGGTTTTGGGTTGCAGTTTGCGCACTCAGTCTCTAAAAGGTTCGCCATCACTGTTCTGGGTCATTGCAAAGTCTTCTATAAGTCAAGTTTTTCTTTCTTTCTAATTGTCAGCTAGCAGCAAGGGAACTAATAGAAACATCTGAATATATAGAAAACAGAATTTGGTGTTTAATACGATAAAGCCAAAGGATGGAGATAATGTTGGGATGGGTTTGCAAAGTGAATGGTAGAATTGCTTTTAAAGAACGTTCTGCTGACCATCCCCTGGAGGGGAGTCAAATTAACAGGGAAAAAGCTCAGATCTTCACTTAGGATAAAGAGAAAAAGGCTAGTTCATTTTGAAGAACAGGATGTAATGTTGAACAAGGATGAAAGCTGCTTAATGGTTATAGGGTTGGGAGTCAACTGGCATGAGCAATCTCATGGATTCCCCCAAGAAATCTCTCCGGGATTGCTATATAATTTGGTAGGCATGCGAACATTTTCTCAAACCCATACAATTCCTTTGGGTAAAAGAAGAAGCATGACTAAACGTCATGTGGAAATGTGGATTCAGTTCCCTTACTGTCAATTAGCTCCTTTTAAGAGAAGTAACACAAAACTGACACCTGACTCCCCGGGAGCCAATAAGGGAAAAGAAGGGGATGCTGTCAAGTTTTTGGCGGGAAAACCTTGGAGCATCTTTGATAAGAGAATTGATGGCTTCCTGAATGAGGAGTTACTTCAGGCATGCTGGGAAATGGTTATAATTGTGTTGGCTTTTTGTGTGTTTAAACTCTGTGTTTTATCTTTTGTCATGTTTGCTAAAGTGGCTTTTTGTTCCAATCCTGGCCTTCTGGCACCCACCTCAGCTTGGCTGAGCTCTTGGTTCTCCACAGTTTTTTCTTGGCTTCCCTTCTGGATTTAGCCAGACCTTGGTGGGGTGTGGGTGTCCATCTTTCCCAGTTCCCTAGAGAGCTGGTGTGGAGGGAGAAACCAGTTTCCAGTGAAGGGGATGGCAGCAGCCATTGGACCAAATTTTTCAGTTGATGGTCATCCCAGGTGGAGGTTACCTCAGAACTGAAGGACCTCAGAGGAGGGGCTGGTTCGACCCTGAGGACATCTTTCCCCTATTATTATAGTGACTATGTTTTCCTGGAAAAAAGGACAAACCTGAAAAAGGGACAAATCTGAAAGCGGTTCACAAGGACAACACATTTTAATTGTTGAGAACTTTGCTTAACTTTGCTTTCAAGAGCAAAACCAAGACCAGCTTCACTAGAATGCATATTCTGATAAAGGACAGCTTTCTTAAAAAAAAAAAAAAAAAAGCGGGAGATTAAAAAAAAATAATTCTCTTTTGTTCACGGGTAAGGTGGGATGACTTGCCAGGAGGCATGTTAGGCATGTTCTGAATTGTTGACATGCCAAGGCCAAAAGGTTTGCTATCACTTCACTCGTGCAATACAATAAAATACTTTTTTTAAAAAAAATGCTATAGGTGTTGAGAATACAGGTAGCCCTTCACTTACAACAGTTTGTTTGGTGACCGTTCGAACTTACAACAGCACTGAAAAAAGGGATTTATGACCATTTTTCACACTTACAACCATTGCAGCATGCCCACGGTCACTTGATCAAAATTCAGTTGTTTGGCAACTGACTCATATTTATGATGGTTGCAGCGTCCCAGGGTCATGTGATCAACTTTTGTAATACTTCTGACGAGCAAAGTCAACGGGGAAGCCAAATTCACTTAACAGTCATGTAACTGACTTAACAGCTGCAGTGATTCACTTAACAACTGTGGCAAGAAATTCAAACATCAAAAGATTGAACCATTGGGCATCCAAATCAAAACCTTAACAGCAAAGTGAACAAAAGAACCAGTGTGTACATCATCTACTAGTCTACTAGCCACCTCCAAAATCAGATGCCCCCCAATGCGGCCCCAAACCAGTTGGCAGAGCCAGGTCTTCAGGCTTTATGGAAGGCCAAGAGGGCGAGGGTGGACATCACCTCAGGGGGCATGATGTGGGGTGGGAAAGACCATGGGAGGCCTAATGCAGGCACAGGCACTGGCTGGGGAGATGTGGACTGTGAAGGGATCAAAAGCAGCAATATTTCTTCTCCTTGATTGTGTCACATGGCCCAGCAAGGGAAGCCGCCTTCACCACACTGACTTCCTCTGGACATCTTTGAAAGGTAGAGTGAGAGAACGGTGGCCGTGGTGGAGAGGAGTAGGTGGAACCCGATGAGGTGCAAAGTAGGTCCAGTGCAGAGCAGGATGGGTGGGAAAGAGGTGGATGGGTGTGTTGTAGCATCATCTCTGTGGTCAGTTTTAAGCAGTGCTTTTTTTGTAAAAAAAAAAAAAGGTGTCGGAACTCACACACGTCATACAACCTGCCTTGCCTACCCTACAAGGTTCCATCCAAAAAAGGTGCTGGAACTCCGTTCTGGGCGTTCTATGACAAAAAAAAAAGCCCTGGTTTTAAAGGCGAATGACTGCAGGGGTTCTGCAGAGGTCATAATTTTGATACAGGTTCATATGTAGCTTTTGGGGAGCTACATATGGGGGGAGGTGTTGTAACTTTGAACACTCATTAAATGGAATACCTCAAGGACTATCTGTGGTTGTATTTTTCTCTGAGAAAGTTTTAAAATCCCTGGGCTTTTCTTCGTTCTTTACTCCTCCGTCGCAGTTCTTGATCCCCTTTCTATACAGCTACATTGCTTTTGAGCTCTTTCTTTATTCATTTATGCATTCCATCGATTGCCGCCAAATTCCAAATAATTCTGCTGTGGTTTGGAGTTCTCTCTTTCTTCCTCCCTTGCTTTGGTTTCCTTTGAGGCCTAAATGCTGGGTATGCTACATCCTTTCTTTTATATTCAATGTTCCCTCAAGTTCTGCCCAAATCTGTACCAACTGTGAGAAATGTAAAAGTTCCCAACAGTAGCACTCATTTCTCAGCAGCCAGGATTCCACCTCAAAATTTATAGATGAAAATCTATGTCACAGCACGCAGTTGCCCAGGGCTATCTGCCATCTTGTCGTATCAGCTTGCAGACATGTGAACCGTTTTTACAGATGATAGCAGAAAGAGAGATATAAACAATAATTATCTCCTAGGGGGAAAAAAAAGAAATAGAGGCTGCTGCTGTGCTACAAGGGGAAGAGAGAACTAAAGAGAGTGCTAAGGAGAGATGAGTGGGAAGAAGAAAGCAAGTAGCAAAATAAAATAGATTGGTTGTTGAGTTTGCTGGTCCCAAGGGAATCTGAAACAAGATTTTTGAAGTAGAGCTAGGAGGAAATCCCAAACCCGTGGAGGAATAAGGGAGTCATGAGACAAATCTATCCCATACAGATTGCTTTCACAGGAAGCCAAAGTAAGAGACGATGTAGCCTCCTGGTTTGAGAGAGAATGCCAGCCAGAATAACTGGTCTTTACTTAGTTAATTCTAAGTATTTCTAAGTAGAAATTACAATGCACACTTTTAGGCTGTAGGCTGCAACAGATCAGCAGAGATAGAGTTAACTTTGGTTGTTTGCTTTACTATGCTTATCAAAAACTGGGGGGAACTGGGGAGGAGTGTGAGAAATGAATCTGTGTTAATCAGCTGCTGTGTAGATGCTACAATTAAAGACTGCCTGAAATGCTTTATCTATGTGGAAATTGAACTAGCAAAACATACATTATTTTGCTAATAAAGAGAGAGAGAAAATCACAAAAAAGGTGTCTTGTACACTGTAAGTTAGATCAAGGCTCTTGAAGCCATGAAGCTCCCGTGACAATCAATCTTTAAACTGTGTAGTTTCTTTTGTCCTGGTGAAAACCTTAATATGCAAATTTGAATTCTTTCATCACTTTGTTCTTATATAGCACAAGTTTTAATTTGTGGACTGGTTAAACTGTGATTTAATACTGCAATTCATTGTTCCTTACCCCATTTCTCTTTGAGTTTTCTTGCCAACCCCAACTCCCTCCAATCTGTTTGATATCTCTATCACTGGAGGATTCAGAAAACAGCGTTCCATCTATATACTGACTGACTAGAGCAGGTAAACTGCAATCAAACTACTACTCTGCATTAGCACTGTACTCTACTGACTAATGTAACCATGTCATCATCTTCTTCTTCTTCTTCTGCCATATCCGTTATCGGATACTGGCGATCATGTTGGCGATCCTGTTTTTATCAGCAGCAGCACGAAAAAATGCTGCTGAGTTTTGTCCAAACCAGTCCCTTAGATTTTGAAGCCATGATGTTCTTCTTCTGCCTGGACCTCATTTGCCTTCAATCTTTCCCTGGAGGATTAAATGGAGTATGCCGTATTTTTCTGGGTGTCGCATCGCATGTCCGAAATATTCTAGCTTTCGTTTTTTAATTGTTTTGATGATTTCCGTTGGCTTTCCCAGGCGGCTTAAAACCTCCTCATTTCTGATCTTGTCCACCCAGCTTATACGTAACAGCCGCCTGTAAATCCACATTTCAAATGCTTCTAGTCTCTTCAGGTGGCCTTCTGTCAGAGACCAACTCTCTACTCCATAGAGCAGGATAGAAAAAATATAGCATCTGACAAGTCTGATTTTCAGTCTTAGGCTTATGTCGTGACTGCAGAAGACCTTTTTCATTTTGAAGAATGCTGTTCGAGCTTTCTCTATCCTTGTCTTTACTTCAGCGGTCATGTCCCAGCTTTCATGTAAATTAGAACCGAGGTGCGTGATCCTTTCAACTTTTTCTAGTGGTGTTCCTTCTGAATTTACTGGTGGTAAGTTAACGGGTTGTTTGCTGACGACCATGATCTTGGTTTTTGAGGTGTTAAGCTTCAAGCCGTATTTTCCAGATGTTTCTGTGACTCTGTTGATGAGGAGCTGAAGGTCTTCATGCTTACTGGCAAGCAGAACTGTATCGTCAGCATATCTTAAGTTGTTGATCCAAACACCGTTTACTTTGATGCCATGTCATACACTAAATAAATAACCGAGTGATTTAACCAACAGAACATAGACGAATACAAATAAAGATGACTTTATTTGATTTATAAACTGATTTGTACAACCTTTCAGGAAATGAAAATGGCATACACAATTGTGGAGAAGCATACATTTCCAAAGCATTTTACTTAAACAGGAAAGAGAATGGATTCATGCTGAAACAACACATGAAGCGACAACAGCAAAGAATAGCTGGGTCAGTCTGTAACTAAAGAGGGGAAGAAGGCATCAAAGGCAACCCGAAACTGATTAGTCTACAAGAATATAATTAGAAAATGTTATTAATATTTTGATAGGATTAATTCAGGTGCGTTTAGGTGACCAAGGATTTCGTGTCTATGTAGCAAATTGTGATTAATTGGTACCAAATAAGAGTGTCACTTGGCTCAAATAAGGCAGCAGGAGACTCGTGCTGCTTTTTGAAAGAAGAACAATATTACAAGTTCTTTAGGTTTGCCAGCATAAATTAAAATCTTAACTAGAAGAGATTTTTTTGAAACGGCTAAGCAGACTTTCAAGTACAAGAGGATGCCACTTGGCATTCTAAAGACTAGAGTTTGGATTCCTGAAGACTTGATCAAAGAAGTAAATTCCACTGCTGAAGACCACTCTGTTGTTGGACAAAAGTGACACGCTTTATGCAGGAGAAAAAGCAACATATCCATTGTCTTTGGATAGAAATGGCATGATGTAGACTTTCACCAGATATTTCAGGACTAACACGAATTGATTAACCTAACCCTTTCAAAAACAAAGAGCCCCTAATAATATCTGAAGAAAGGCAGTCAAACAATTAGATCAGTGTTTCTCAAAATTGTCCATTTTTAGATGGGTGGTTTTCAACTATTTTAATTCCTCAGCAGCTGGCTGGGGAATTCAGGCATTTGAAGTCCACCCATCTTAATGTGATCAAGGTTGAGATAGCAATAGCATTTAGACTTATATACCACTTCATAGTGATTTACCGCCCTTTCTGGGCAGTTTACAGAGTCAGCATATTTGCCCCCAACAATCTGGGTCCTCATTTTACCGAGCTTGGAAGGATGGAAGGATGAGTCAACCTTGAGCCGATCTGGATCGAACTCCTGGAGTGAGCAAGGAGTTAGCCTGCAGTATTGCATTCTAACCATTGAGACACCATCACTCTTCTCATTCAGATACACTGAATTAGACACTAAGCATGACCATCTGGGAATTTGAAAGTAGGATTAAGTGAAAAATAAGTGTAGCAGAGATGCATTTTATGAGCATGGTGATGTAACAAAATATTTTTCAGCTAGACTTATAGTAAGCCAGAACAAACATTTTAAGTTGGTTTTCACCGATTCTCCTTAGACATGTAAACAGCAATTTTCATCTTAATGTGAAATTGACTCTATGGTACAAATGAAGTTGTATAGAGAAGGATGGAAACTAGAGATACTGGCAAGCCTTTGTGAACTTCAGCCCAAATAATAGTGCTGAAATCTCATGCTGTCTTTCATCATCATCATCATCATCATCATCATCATCATCATCATCATCTAACAAATCCAGACATACGGCTAGCATTGTCCCAAGAATTTTTTCCAGTTTTCAGATAGATAGAGCTTCTTAATTGTTAGTTTCTCTGGACTTCTTTTTCAGAATATTATTTCTGTCTCCATAATGTAACATTTAGGGAAAAATTTTGGTGGGAACTGATTGGGTGTGCTTGTACTTAATAAACCACAACATATAAACAATCCAAAATCCATCTTCATAGCCCAACCAGCAAAGCATGAAAAATCAATATTTTCACAAATGTTCATAACTGGGTTTCATCAGGCTCTGTCTCTTCTTCCTTGATATCTTCCTCATTTCTGAAAACCCTGCGGAGTGCAAGTTTCATGGATACTCTGGATTGGTCCTCTTTATTTCTCCCAGCCAGGAAATAAAGGATTGGGTTGATACTGCTATTTACTACAATACAGATGTCAGAAAGCATTGCAAGAATAATCATATGTTGAAACCAGGGGTGAAAACTCTGTACCATAGTTAAAAAAATGTCAACCAACATTTTACTTTCTATTAGCGAGTT
Source organism: Azemiops feae (assembly GCA_023970755.1). Classification (NCBI taxonomy): domain Eukaryota; kingdom Metazoa; phylum Chordata; class Lepidosauria; order Squamata; family Viperidae; genus Azemiops; species Azemiops feae. The sequence continues at coordinate 14,755 of JALGBA010002220.1, read as the reverse complement.
CATAAACAGTACACCAAGTAGTGATGTTAAATCATTGTTTTTTAGTATACTGTAATTAATAACAGAATATATGCTCAGAGGCAAACGAAATACAATAAAGCACATGAGCGAAAGTAAGATTACCGTCAGCACCCTTTTCCGCTTTTGCTGGCGACGTTTAAAGAACATTTTAACAAGCAGGATCACTGAGTAAGAAATCAGACCATTGAAAATCAGTTGAAACAATAGAAAAGGCTCTGAAAATATAATTACCATTTCCAAGGCAAAGTACACAAAGGACAGAACCCAAGTGATAACACACACAGCGAGGGACAATTTGGGTGGCCGATGGCACTGATGCCAAATTGGAAAAAGCACAGATACACAACGGTCCACACTGATGCTTAATAGTAAAAGTTGACTAGTATTATACAACACGAAATAAAGAAGACTGAAAATATAGTATGCTGTAAAATCATTTAGATTGTGAATCTGGAATATTTGCATCAAAACCTCCATTATGAGTACTCCAGAATCAGCCACAGCCAAATTCAAGACATAGATGGAGAAAGAATTCCTTTTCATACGGAAACCAAGGATCCAGATGACTTTTCCATTCCCTAAAAGTCCCAAAAAGCAGAGAGTTAAAAGGATGACAATAAAGATGATAGTAAAATTTGTAATAGGCGGTATTTGGTCATCATTAAAGTCAGTCTCGTTTGGATAGTCATAGGTTTCATTTTTAAATTCTGAAGCAAATAATGAGGTAGGGCCAAACTCTTCCATTCTGCTCAGCTCAATTTTCTTTTCTTCTGTATTTGACTTTTTCTCCTTTTGTACATAAAGACCTGCAGAGGGAGGCAAAGCAGCCAGACTGTAAATCCTACATTATACTAAATTATGGTCAGAATTTTTTTCCAGCAGAAAAAAATTTAGGAATTTTTTTTTTCTTTCTTAAGACAAACCTCTGCAGTTTTCCTGGTGACAATACAGAATTCATAAAAGAAAGCCAACAGGCAGCCAATAAATAATGTCTACTAAATTAAATATATAGCCTTAATAAATAAAGATTTCATGTCTAGCACTGGCCAGCTAGAGATCTGAAAAAGATTTGGAAGAAGACAAACATTGTTTTGGAAATAAATGCATATTTGTCATCTTTACTTGTAATCCATAGACTCTTGTACAATATTAATGAAGCTTAAAATATGTGAAACTGGATGAGTTCCATTTCTCATATTTTTCTGAACACCAGAGAGATCCTAAATTCTATTTCAATGTCTCTCTGATAATTTGGGAGAGATACTGCCTCAAATCAAGTCGATTCCCAAAATTTAGTAAAAAAACAATATTACTGGATTTTGATGGAAGATGAGGCATGGTTGACATATTTTGAAATTCTCATCCATTCACAAAAAAGCAATAAAAATACCTGTGCCAGAATCCATTTGGATCAAAAGAGGCTCATGAAAAGAAAAGAAAAGAAAAGAAAAGAAAAGAAAAGAAAAGAAAAGAAAAGAAAAGAGACACTTATTAATGTATTTGCTAATATTCAAACAGGGAACATAATCACAAATTCCTCTCATGTATAAAGAGTTCCCCACTGATTTCATGTAATATACTCTAAATTTAAGTCTTGGTTCAGTTCTATATAAAGGAATACCTTTAGTCTATTAACAGGTTTCTTCTTTAAAAGACCTTTTAAGGCCTAATCTTTAGAAGAGAGAGTCTAGGCCAGGGGTAGGCAGCCTTGGCTCTTTTATGACTTGTGGACTTCAATTCCCAGAATTCCTGAGCCTGCCATGCTGAGGGGAAAGGGAGATGTTTCCAAGCTGAGCCATGCTGGCTCAGGAATTCTGGGAGTTGAAGTCCACGAGTCATCAAAGAGCCAAGGTTGCCTACCCCTGGTCTAGGCCATAGAAGAAAGAATAGAACAGCTTGGAACCCAGTCTATTATAATAATGTTTTAAACCTCAGATGACCTCAAGAGAGAGTTACAGTAGATTGTTTTCCCATTTTACCAAAATAAATTATCTGCACATACTCATATTGAATGTTATTCCTAGAAACAAATGATAAATTAAAGAAAGGAATTGGCAATTCATTTTTCCAAGGAACTAGGCTGCCCATGAACGCATTGTCCCTCTCAGGGCTACCTTTGATAGAGCAACAGTTTGATTGGTCCAAATTCCTGGTTTGATTTTAAGTTATTTTAAGGCAAGAAACACACGAAGCCATAATATGAGCTCTACAAAACCTCTGCATAGACTAAGCCATCCCCCAAGTGTGGCTTCACTGCAAGGCACTAACATTCTGCTCCTATAACACAGCCAATCCTTCAAGTAGTAGACACAGAGATTCATATATACCTGGAAATAAGGACTGGTGAGTAATCTTCACCTTTCTTGAATACAAAACATATATGCCAGGTCCTGGAATGTCTCCCTGGCATAAAAAGACTTTAAGAAAAGCATTCCAAAAGGAATAGATGCCTTTGTAAAGTGTATGTCTTCTGTGGATTCTTTGCTAAGCAATGAATCTCCCCAGACTTATTTGGTAAAATGGTTTCATGGTTTAGCCGTTATTAGATTAGAAAGTGATGTTCCTTTTTGACAGCTAAGATAACTATCAAAAGGAAATGCAGAAGGGAGCAATTATTTATATTAAATGCATGGGGAATAATCTTACTAAAGAGGATAGTTTTGGTAGACAATTTATTTCTGTATCTTAAAACTATTTTGGGTGGCCTTCAACCAATAAAACAGTATATGAAACAATATAAAATCCAACAGCATTATAAATAAACACAGAAATAGGAAGGCAAATTCTTTGAAAATAGCAATTCTTGTGAAACTGAAAATGGATTTAGGCAGCTTCCTCTGTTACTGACTACTTAAATTTTACTACGTAATTTTACTACGTAAAATGCAAGTACTTATCAAGAGAACATCACATTTGACTATGACTATTTTGTTTGTTACAGTTAGGTTAAGGTATATTTTTCAGTAGATTATGGAGTGATGTCACCAGTTGGAACAGAGAGAACTGCAGTTCATACCCAGCAGAAATTAACTTTCAGAACTATTTAGAAGTTCTATCTTAGTTAAAGCACTTCAGGCATTTCTGTGCATTTATTTATTTTGGATAGAAGCGTGACACAGAAATCAGAATATACACAAACTAATTTGAATATATTTATAGCGCCATCCCCGTAGGGACCGCTTAAGTCCAGGCTCTCCCGACCTCCCCTTCAAGTGGCCACCAGCCCAAAGAGGTCTCTCACATTGGCGCCTCTGCCTAACAGGGCACGTAACACGGTGATATTCAGTCACAATCGGCAGCCACGCACATGGGGCAGTGATGGTCGCTCTCTTCTGCGGTGACTCACGTGGGATGATGGTAGTTGATCTCAGGCAATAAGAACTTACAGGGAAGATGGTAGTCAATCTCTAATGACAACAACTTGCCCAGAATGATGTTAATCAGCCTCTGGTGATGGCAACTTGCCTAGAACAATGGCGGTCAGTCTCTGGTGACAGCAACTTGCCTAAAGCAATGGTAGCCAGTCTCTGGTGGCAACAACTTGCCCAGGATGTTAATCTGTCTTTGATGACAACAACTTGCCCAGAATGATGGCAACCAATCTCTGGCGCTAGCAGAGGCCTCCCTTGTCTGCTCTCCTCGCCCCTCTTTGACCTCACTCCATGTAATCCCTTTTTATCTCCCTCAACTGATCCTATAAAGAAAAAAAACCCTTACCTCCCACTAAAAGACGTATGTCAAACTCTTCCCTAACTCTCCCTCTGCCTAACTTACTCCAACGAGGGGAAGGAATTAAAACTCCCCAAACTCCCTCTCTCCCTCTCTTCATCTAGCCTGCCCACAATGAAAGAGAAAGAAACAATAAAACTTCACCTTTCCCCACCCCTCCCTCTCTCCTCTCTCCTCTCTTCTCTCCTCTCTCTCTCTGGCCTGCTTCAAGCAAACAGCTCCAACCAGCCACTCTCATCCTCTCTCTCTCTCTCTGCCTGGCCTGCTTCCAGCAAACGGCTCCAGCAACTACTCTCACCCTCTATCCCTCCCTGCCTGGCCTGCTTCAAGCAAACAGCTCCAGCAACTACTCTCACTCTCTCTATCCCTCCCCCTTTCGTCCGGCTTGCCTGTAACAAAGCAATAAAAGCAAACGTGAAAACCCCAGCTTCTTACTCTCTCTTTGATCAGCTGGCTCAGAATGGCAAGCTCCACCAAGCCTTCTCCTTTCCTCCCTTCTATCAGCTTCCTCCTCCTTTTTCTTCCCTCACCCAAGCCACGCCATGCCGCCAGACCCATGGCAGCTGTCGGAGCTCTTCATCTTCCTGCCTAATCCGCAGGGCTTCTGCAAAGCCTCTCAGCTGGCCCCATTCTCACCCAACTCCGCTACATTTTTTTTTTAAATTTCCCTCTCCTCACAAACATAAAATTTTTGACCCTAGGCCAAAGAAACAACTTAAGACTCCAGGAAGGAAAAATAATAGCAAATACAATAGAAATATATCAATATTTTTCATCTTAGCTCTACCTTGGTATTTGGTTATACTATATTGGTGAATTCAGTACCAGGAAGGTAAGTTAAAGTTTTGAATGCTCCCAATCCTGAACAGGCGTATCTCCAGAAAATGACAGAAGAATATTCTCTCTGTGTCTCTGCCTCTCTGTGTATGCTTGGTTTGTGTGTTTGTTGTGTTGACTTCTGACAACTGTCTGGAGTTGTTTCTGCAATTTTCTTGGGAAAGGTTTTTGGAATGGTTTACCCTTGTGTCATGGTTCTGACAGACAGAGACGAATAAAGCAGAACTCCGAGGCGTGCAAATTCCTCAAAGAACACATTTATTGGTTACAAAGTATCAGCACTGTCAAAGGTGAAACCAAGTCTGGATACACACGTAACAATTCCCCAATACAAAGCCAAATGTCCCACCCATAAAACTATGCAAGCAACTACGTTCCCCAATATGATTACTTGGCGGGCTTTTGATGCAACACCCAGTCTCTAGTCCTGGGAGCAGCTGATGACCTTGGTTCCCATGGGACGGAAGATTATTATGACTAACTAAGCACCTGGGCAACTCCCTTCCCTCCGTTCTATGTGGCAACTGAGAATGAGAAGAAATCATGGCTGCAGCCATGCTCATTTGTAGAGTTGACATCTTGCCTACATTCTAGGCCTGAGAGAGAATGACTGGAAAAAGGTCACCCAGCTGTTTTTCTTGCCTAAGGAAAGAAAATCTCCTGATATCTGCACTAGTGCCTAACCACTACACCAAACTGTCTTTCTTTTAAATAGGATAATGCATGGATATTTGTGACACTAAAAGTATGACTTTAGCTATGTAAATCTATTTTAGGAATGTATGCATTGAAGATGTTTCACCTGAGAATATTTTGCAAATTGGGAGATACGTTGGTTTGATCTCAGATGATCAGCTCAAAAATACTTGTCAAATATGAGACCAGTATTATTAAGAAAATACTAAAGTAGGAAAAATATAAAAGAGAATTAATTGGATAGCTGTTTCAGCTGCCCAAAGTGGACATTCACTTTTTTTTTTCTTATTTGCATGTAATTCAGATTGACCTATTAAGAAAATACTTTGTAGGTTTTGATGTAGTAATCTATAAGTTGTTTGATTGTGCAAATGCTATGCAATGTTATATTTACTCTGGAACCCTTCAATATGTTTTTTTCTCCCCTCTTTTATCATGTGGTAGATTTACTGTATGTTTTGGGGAAATAAGAGGAAAGAGCCAACGGGTAGAATTCTACACCTGCTAGTAATCTGGAAAACTTTGTGCCAGTCTGTCTTAAAAAGAAGGCAATGGTAAACCACGTTTTTGAGTAAACAGTGTGACTCTATCCATGTAGTCACTAGGAGTCAAGGCTGACTTAAACAAACATGAAAACAAAAAGAAGACATTCTTCATCTCAGGAAATGAACTACTGTATGTATCCATATATTTCTGGTTTATTCAGTCAGCTGAACTAAAGTTTCCATTAAAACAGACACATAGCAAGAAATGTTCAGATGCAGAGACCAATTGGATATAATTCTCATGCAAAGTGTTGAACTGATGGCACAACATACTTGGTCAAAAATACCACCTAAAAACTCACCACACATCAAGATCCTTCAGGTCCTTGAGATTTCAAATAATGTCACATGAGAAAGCCAAACATTTGAGGGATCTCATATAAAATATTAGAGTTTTCATGCAATTTTTTTACCAGTCCCTAGAATGGTAAACCAATCATGCTTACCAGCAATGAAATCTTTTGGGGGGTTTTTTCCCCTATGTATATTTTATACTGTTTATTGGTTGTAAGCCACCCAATTGTTTTAAGATATATAAATGATTTCAAGAAATAAATAAAATTACTGCATTTGGCTATCCAAACAGTCGTCTTTGGTAAGATTACTCCAAATGCATTTAATGATAAATAATTGCCCCCTTCTGCATTTCCTCCTAATAGTTATCTTAGCAGACAAAAAAATAAAATTAGCCTTTCTAATCTGATAAATGCTAAACAACAAGTAAGGCAGTGGAAGTTTTCATTGCTTAACAAAGAATCAATGGAAGATGTTCATTTTACTACAACAGCTTAATACATCTATTTCTTTTGGAATGCTTTTCTTAAATTCTTTCTATGTCAGGGAGCCATTCAAGAGCCTGATGTAGTGGAATCTATGTTTTGTGTTCGAGGAAGGTGAAGATTACCCACCAGTCCTTATTTCCAGGTACATATGAATCTCTGTGTCTACTACAGTACTTAAAGAACAGGCTTTTTTTTTTTGTAGGGGCAGAATATTAGTGCCTTGTGATGGAGTCACACTATATGGATGGCTTAGTTTATGCAGAGGTTTTGTAGATCTCATGTTATGGCTTTGTGTGTTGCCTGCCTCAAAATAACTTCAAATCAAACCTTGAATTTGCAAAAGTCAAACTGTTGCTCAGTCAAAGGTATCTCTGAGAGGGACAACAAATTCCTATTGCCTTGGAAAAATGAATTGCCAATTCCTTTCTTTAATTTATCATTGTTTCTAAGAATAATATTCAAAGCCATTGTTCTATGGCTGTATGCAGATAATTTATTTATGGTAAAATGGGGAAATAGTCTACTATAATTCTTTCTTGACATCATCTGAAGTTTTAAAAAATGTTATAATAGACTGGGTACCAAAATGTTCTATTTTTTCTTCTTCTATGGCCTAGACTCTCTCTTCTAAAGATTAGGTCTTTAAAGACTTTTTAAAGAAGAATGCTGTTAACAAACTAAAAGTACTCCTTTGTTTATCTAAAACTGAACTAAGAGTTAAATCTTAGAGTAGATCACTTGAAATCAAAGGGGAACCCTACATACATGGAGGGGATTTGTGATTATGTCCCTTTAAATTACAGATTCTACTGTAATATTTTTAAAGTTTGCTGTATTAGTCTTGTGCAAGGAAACAGACTCTTTATTTGAAGATTAACAAAAAAATAAAAAATAAAAAGTTTGTTTTAATGATTCAATTGGATTCAGGCATAGGTATCCATAGCCTGTTTGTGATGGGAAGAGAATTTCAAAAATATTATGTCAACCATGCCTCATTTTCCATCAAAATTCAGTAATATTGTTTTTCGCTATATTTTGGGAACAAATTAACTGAAACAGTATCTTTCCCAAATTTCCATGGGTTTAAAATAGAATTTAGGATGTCTGTGGTGTTTGGAAAAATATGGGAAATTACAAATGTGCATCTATTTTCCTAAAACTCCACCTCTCCTGCCAGATCCCTTGCAGATCCCTTGCAAGTAGCTTGTTGGCCAGTGGTAGACATGGGATATTTATTTATTCTGTCTATATATGTAATGCATTAGACATTTATTTATTGGCTGCTTCTTGGCTTGCTTTCATGAGTTCTGTATTGTCATCAAGAAAATTGGAATAGCTTTGCCTTAAGAAAAAAATTCCTTTTAATCACTTAGTTTTCTTTTGGCTGTAAAAAATTTCTGAAAATAATTTAGCATAATTTAGGACATATTTTATGCCTGTTTTGCCTCTCTCTGCAGGTGTTTACGTACAAAAGGAGAACAAGAAAATTGAGCTGAGCGGAATGGCAGAGTTTGGCCCTACCTCATTAGCCGCTTCAGAGATAAAATATAATATGTACAACCATTCAAATTCCTCATTATTTGCTTCAGAGGTGAAATATAATACTCACGACAATCCAAATTGGACTGACTTTGAAAATTTCCAATTTCCAAATATTCCAAATTTTACCGAGATTATCGTCTTTAGTGTCATTCTTTTTACTCTTTGCTTTTTGGGACTTTTAGGGAATGGAAAAGTGTCTGGATCCTTGGTTTCCATATGAAAATGAATTCTTTCTCCATCTATGTCTTGAATTTGGCTGTGGCTGATTCTGGAGTACTTATAATGCAGGCTTTGATGCAAATATCCCAGATTCTTAGTCCAAATAATTTTAGAATAGATTTTATTTTCCTCCTCCTTTATTTTCTGTTATACAATACTAGTCAACTTTTACTAATAAGCATCAGTGTGGACCGTTGTGTATCTGTGCTTTTTCCAATTTGGCATCAGTGCCATCGGCCACCCAAATTGTCCCTCATTGTGTGTGTTTATCACTTGGGTTCTGCCCTTTGTGTACTTTGCCTTGGAAATGGTGGTTACATTTTCAGAGCCTTTTCTATTGTTTCAACTGATTTTCAATGGTCTAATTTCTTACCCAGTAGTGGTCATTTCCTCTCTGATCCTGCTTGTTAAAATTTTCCTTAAACAACGCCAGCTAAAGCGGGAAAAATTGTTGACGGTAACCTTGCTTTTTCTCATGTGCTTTATTGTATTTAGTTTGCCTCTGAGTATACTTTCCATTATTACTTACAGTATACTAAAAAAACAATGATTTAAATTCGCTAGTCGATGCCCTGCTTGCGAATTCACTAATAGAAATTAAATTGATGGTTGACTTTATTTTAACTAATGCATATATTGTTCATCCTTGGATTCAACATATAATTATTCTTGCATTACTATCTAACATCTGTGTCAAAGTAAATAGCAGCATCAACCCAATTCTTTATTTCCTGGCTGGGAGAAATAAAGAGTATCGATCCAGAGTATCCATGAAACTTGTGCTTCAAAGGGTTTTCAAAAACGAGGAAGACACCAAAGAAGACGGGACACAGCCTGATGAAAGCCAGTTATGAACATCTCTGAAAACACTGATGTTTCATGCTTTGCTGGTTGGGCAATGAGAATGGATTTTTATTTTTGTTTTTGTATGTTGCAATTTGTTAAATGCAAGCGTGTACAACCAGTTGCCACTAAATTTTCCTCACGTTTTATATCATGGAGACAAAAATAATGTTCCAAAGCAGAAGTTCAGAGAAGCTAACAATCAAGAACCTCTCTCTATCTAAAAGCTGAAAAAAATCCTTGGGAGAAAGCTAATTATATGTTTGAATACATTTTAATGCAACTTCATTTGTACCTCAGAGATTTTCATGTTCAGATGTAATTTTCTGTTTACATGTTTAAGCAGAATCAGTGAACATCAGTTTTCTCTTAGCTTGCTATAAGGTTAGCTGAAAAATATTTTGTCACATCACCATGCTCTTGAGAATCATCTCTGATAAGCTATTTTTTAATCTAATGCTAGGAATGCTTAGTGTCTCATTTAAACAAGGTTGAGAAACACAGATGTAATGTTTTGACTGTCTATCTTTAGATATTATTACTGGCAGGAACATATATAAACATTGAAATAATTCAAATTTGCCTGTCGTTTTTTCTTTTATCAGGACAAAAAAAACTACATAGTTTAAGATATGACTGTCACAGGGGGCTACAGGGGTTCATGGGATTTGATCTAAATTACAGTGCAAAAAAACTTTGTGGTTTTTATATTTAGTAGTAAAATAAGATGTGTTTTGCTGCTTTAATTTTCATATAGATTTCAGGCAGTCTTTCATTGTAGCATCTAAACCAGGGGTCTTCGAACTTGGCCCTTTTATGACTTGTGGACTTCAACTCCTAGAATTCCTCAGCCAGGGACGCCTGGCTGAGGAATTCTGGGAGGTGAAGTCCACAAGTCATAAAAGGGCCAAGTTTGAAGACCCCCTGATCTAAACAGTAGCTATGTAAGCCATGAGCAGTGGTGGCACAATGGTGGGAATGCAGTATTGCAGGCTAATTCTGCCCGCCGCCTGGAGTTTGATCCTGATGGGGATCAAAGTTGACTCAGCCTTCCATCCTTCTGAGACCAGTAAAATGGGGACCCAGAGTGTTGGCGGCAATATGCTGACATTATAAACCACCCAGAGAGTGCTGTAAAGCACTATGGAGCAGTGTATAAGTCTAAATGCTATTGCTAAGCCAGATCCTTTTCCCTCACTTCATCCCTCCCTCTTTTGAAAAGCTATAGTAAAGCAAACAACCAGAGGTTTGATTTATATAGCCAAACATTTTAAAGTTAACTATCTCTCTGCTGGATGTGTTTGCAGCCAATTGCCTAAATGTGTGCATTGCAACTTCTAGAGTACTATTTAGAGCTAAGACTAATTATGCTGGTGGGCATTCTTTCTCAGGGTGTCAAAATACAGTCATCCTCTCTCTTAATTTGACTTCCTATGAAAGTAATCTCTATAGGATAGATTTGTCCCTCATGGTTTGGGATCTCCTCTCTAGTTCTCTCCTCCCTGTGGTAGCCTAGCAGTGGTCCCTATTTCTTTCTTTCCTATGATAAAATTATTGTTTATATCTCTCTTTCCGCTATCATCTATAAAAACAGTCCACATGTCTGCAAGATGATAAGACAAGAAGGCAGATAACCCTGGGCTACTGCATGCTATAACATAATCTACAAATTTAGGGCTGAAGTTCTCCTCCTGAGAAATAATGTTATTGTTAAGAGCTTTTACGTTTGGGCAGAACTTGATGATTTAAGATTAGGAGAGATTGAGAATAAAAGAAACAGTGTGCCATTCCCTGCATTTAGATTTCAAAGGAAAGCAAAATAAGGGTGGAACAATGAAATAGAAAGTTGAGAAGCATAAGAGAAGTTTGGAATTGGTCAGCAATAAAAGAAAGAAAGAAAGAAAGAAAGAAAGAAAGAAAGAAAGAAAGAAAGAAAGAAAGAAAGAAAGAAAGAAAGAAAGAAAGAAAGAAAGAAAGAAAGAAAGAAAGGAAGGAAGGAAGAAAGGAAGGAAGGAAGGAAGGAAGGAAGGAAGGAAGGAAGGAAGGAAGGAAGGAAGAAAGGAAGGAAGAAAGGAAGGAAGAAAGGAAGGAAGGAAGGAAGAAAGAGCTCGTAAGCAATGCAGTTGTAAGGAAAGACTACAATGGACTGTGACACAGGAATAAAAACAAGGAAAAGCTCAGGGATTTTAAAACTTTCCCAGAGAAAAATGAAACTAGTGTATAGTGTCCTTACCAGCCAGGCTGGTTGTAACACACACACACATAGATATAGATAGATATAGATATAGATATAGATATAGATATAGATATAGATATAGATATAGATATAGATATAGATATAGATATAGATATAGATAGATATAGATATATAGATATGATGATGATGATGATGATGATGATGATGATGATGATGATGATGATGATAATAATAATAATAATAATAATAATAATAATAATAATAATAATAATAATAATAATAATAATAATAATAATAATAATAATAATAATAATAATAATAATAAAAGTTGGAAGGGACCTTGGAGATCATCTAGTCCAACCCCCTGCTCAGGCAGGAAACACTATACCATAGTTTAATGAAGAGAAGGACGAGGGGGGACATGATAGCAGTGTTCCAATATCCCAAAGAAGAGGGAGTCAAGCTATTCTCCAAAGTGCCTGAAGGCAGGACAAGAAGCAACGGATGGAAAGTAATCAAGGAGAGAAGCAACCTAGAACTAAGGAGAAACTTCCTGACAGTTAGAACAACCTGCCTCCAGAAGCGGTGAATGCTCCAACATTGGAAGTTTTTAAGAAGAGACTGGACAGCCATTTGTCTGAAATGGTATAGGGTTTCCTGCCTGAGCAGGGGGTTGGACTAAATGACCTCCAAGGTCCCTTCCAACTTTATTATTACATTATAGATAGATGATATAGATAGAGATAGAGATAGATAGAGATATATAGATAGAGATATATACAGTAGATAAGATATAGATGTAGATGTAGATGTAGATGTAGATATAGATATAGAGATATAGAGATATAGAGATATAGATATACATGTACATATACATCCTGTATATTCTATTAAAATCCTTGATCTCTACCCAAAACTAGATAAATGAGATGGTTACAGAGAGATTGCGTTTCTGTAGGAGAGGAATAAATATTATCCTAAATCCTGCAAAATTTTCTACAAGAATGTTAATACAGTATATAAGTGTTGCTACAGCTGCCTCTTGTAGTGCCTGGAGGCTATAGAGGCCTGGATGGGGAAAACAGGGTTCAGTTGAACCCCGAGTGACTCTGGATATGTGGAAACCCAGGATCTGGGAGTTTAATAACTTTCTGGATGGTGTTGCAACTACCCAGGTGGACCCTGTGCACAGCCTGGAGGTCCTCCTAGACTCACAACTCCTGCTCTAAGAGCAGGTGGCAGTCACGGTTGGGAGAGTCACCATGACGTTGTAGCCAAACTGCAGGAAGGAAGACATAAATTGTGTGGGGTAAAGAAGACTTGGTGGCAAGGACAACCATGCATCTGGACCCTAATGGCGGACAGCACCATGGCAAACCCAAGAAAATGGTTGATGTATCGTATCAAGGAGGACATGAAATGTGTGGCAACTCCGTAAACTGAAGATTTCCGTTCCTGAGATCATAATACAGTTGCGGAAGGCAGCTTATCATTCTGAGAAAAGATACTGCTGCTTTATGGAGTGGCCAAATAGATCAATACAAGCAGCTCTGTGCACTCCAGAGAGCTGCATGAAAACATATTTAATACCATTTGTGCTAATGTTTGGACTGTATTTGCGTTTTCTTAGATTTCGTGGTTTAAAACCTCTGTGGCATCAACTCCAAAACCTATGCTGAAACCTGTTAATGCACTAATACAATACAATAAAACACTTTTCATAAAATGCTATAGCTGTTCAGAATGTCTATGTTTCTCGGTAAGTCATTGCATTGTCATCTACTAAGAGCTTTCAGTATTACCAATATCCTTTATGGAGTGCATCTATCCTAAGCAATCTGTTCTCGCATCTTGGATCTGTCTCCTGCTCCCTCCCTCCATCCTAATTCTCAGAATGATAAAAGGATGAACTAATGCTTGTGAGGGATGCTTTGGAGCAAATATATGGAAATATCCTTGAAAATGTTATTTCCTGCTAAGCTTGAAGTTGCCCTGATGGCCATAATGGGTGCTAAACCATTTAAAATCATTGGGGAGTTGGGTTTTTTTTTGTTTTTGTTTTGGTTCTTTAAAGTTCTAAAGTAAAGTTATAACTAGTAGCCAACATGGGTTTGTCAAAAAAACTGATCATTGCAAACAAATCTTATTTCATTCTTTGACAAAGTGACTAAATTGGTGGATCAGTGAAATGTGTGGACATAGTATATTTGGATTTCAGTAATGCATTTGACAAAGTAGTTCACAGCCTACTTCTTGGTAAGCTAGAAAAATGTGGGATAGAAGCATCACCACCAGATGGATTTGTAACTGGCTGATAAATCACACTCAACAGGTAGTCCTTAATGGTACTACATCTACATGGAGGGAAGTAAGCATTGGGGTACCACAAGGTTCCATCTTAGGCCCAATATTCTTCCATATCTTCATAAACGACTTAGATGAGGGAACCCATCAAATTTGCAGATGATATTAAGTTGGCAGTAATAGCTAACACCACAGAAGATAGGCTCAGGATCCAAATAGATCTTGACAGACAAACACTGGGACCTATCCAACAAAATGAAATTTAATGTGGAGAAAAGCAAGGTTTTACACTTAGACAGGAAAAACCAAAGGTACAAGTACAGATTAGGTGAAACCTAACTGTGAGAGGGACAGTGTGTGGCAACAGCCAAGAAAGCTAATGCAATCCTTAGTTGCATAAACAGAGGGATAAAGTCAAGATCACATGAAGTAGTAGTACCACTTTATAAAACCTCAGTAAGGCCACACCTGGAATACTGCGTCCCCTTTTGGTCACCACATTACAAAAAAAGATGTTAAGACTTTGGAAAGAGTGCAGAGAACAGCAACAAAGATAATTAAAAGCGTGGAGACTAAAACATATGAAGAATGGTTTCAGGAATTGGGTATGGCTAGTCTAAAGAAAAGAAGGATTAAGTGTTTCAGTATTTGAGGGGCTACCACAAAGAAGAGGGGGTCAACTTGTTCCCCAAAGTACCAGAAGGCAAGACAAAAAAGCAGTGCATGGAAATTAATCAAGGAGAGAAGCAACCTAGAACTAAGGAGAAATTTCCTAACAGTTAGAACAATTAACCAGTGGAACAGCTCCATACTAGAGACTTTTAAGAAGAGATTGTCCAGCCACTTGTCTGAAATGCTATAGCAGTGGTGGCGAACCTATGGCACGGGTGCCAGAGGCGGCACTTAGAGCCCTCTCTGTGGGCAAGCGCACCGTCACCCCAGTCCTAGGCCTTCAGCTGGGTTTTATAAAACCTTTTCGCTTTAGGCCTCTGCCGCCGTGTGCAAAAAAAAAAAAAAAGGTCCAATCGATCAATCAATTT